>WAAB01004759.1:0-64979 GCA_013389865.1 Piaya cayana | reverse complement strand
ACCCAGCACTGAGCCCTGGGGAACCCCACTTGTCATTGGCCTACAGCTGGATTTAACACCATTTACCACCACTCTCTGGGCCCAGCCATCCAACCAGTTTTCCACTCAGGAGAGTGTGTGCCTGTCCAGGCCAGAGGCTGACAGTTTCTGTAGCAGAATGCTGTGAGAAACTGTGTCAAAGGCTTTACTGAAGTCCAGGAAGACCACATCCACAGCCTTTTCCTCATCCAGCAGCCGACTCATTTTGTCATAGAAGGTGATCAGGTTATTTTGGCAAGACCTGCCTTTTGTGAACCTATGTTGACTGGGCCTGATGATCCAGTTCTCTTGCATGTGCTTCATGATAGCACTCAAGATCACTTGTTCCATGACTTTCCCTGGCACTGAGGTCAGACTGACAGGTCTGTAGTTCCCTGGATCCTCCCTGCGACCCTTCTTGGCTGGCTGGCCTGTAACAGACTCCCATCACAACATCTACCTTCTTATGGGCTCCTCTGATTTTAATCCACAGGCACTCAATCTCTTCATTGCCACAATCCATCTCAACAATGTCCAAGTCCTCCCTTACAAAGAGGGCTACCTGCCTCCTCTCCTTCCCTTCCTATCTTGTCTGAAGAGATTGTACCCCACCGTACCTGTACTCCAGTTATATGAGTCATCCCACCACGTTTCCGTGATGGCAACATCATAGCCTCCTTGCCCTACAACAGCTTCCAGCCCTTCCTTCTTATTTCCCATTGGTGTAAATGCCCTTCAGCTGAGCTGCTGAGCCTTCAGCCCTCTTAGAGGGAACAGTGTTCCCAATTGCCTGGTAACTGGAGTAGCTTGTACCAGAGTGCCTGTATCTCCCTTACCACCCCCAGGTGTGTTCTCCCCCACTTTCTGTGTGGTGATGTGCTGGTGGTCCTCACCACCACACCCTTTCCAAATCACTAGTGCCCCATGTCCAGGTTCGCTCCTGTCTAGCTTGGTCTATCTCATCGGTTTTGCTTTCACATCTTCCACTAACAAAGAACGGGTTCCTCTGAGCACTGTACTGGATCTTTGGGAAGAGGGAGCCAGGTATGGTGAATAGAGTGGGTGCTCAAGTACAGTGATATTATTGGCTAAAAACTGCTTCACAGACAAAGTGCTGTGGGCTGTTGCACAGTGATGTTTTCTGACCAAGGGTAAGAAAACCTCTCTATTCGAACATGTGTCCACTCATGCTGAGTAAAGCAATCAAGTTGAGCCTTATCTCTCTGTGACACATTAGCACACATTCCACAGGTATCTCTCTGTGTCTCCCCTCCAACTCTTGATTCCAGAGCTACAGGGTTAGTCTTGGGTTTTTTGTGTCAGAACTTCTATGTGTGATGAGTGAAATGAAACTGTTTTATTGTCTTCACACATAATAGGAGTGTTATTTAGTGCTAGGTTATATAATTGTTATACTTTTGCTGTATGCACTAAAGCCAAGTAAGTTTCTCTGCATGCTGAAGATAACTCTCATATGAAACCAAGAGCTGTCTATTACACTTTTAGGCTTCTCTGTTAATAGTTCTCCAAAAATGTTACATTTCTATTCCTTTTTCTGCTTTAAAATACGATTTTTCTTAGACATTTGGAAGACTTCAATATGTGTCCATGGCCTGAATTAGACAGCAGTAGCTATCATTCCCCATTCCATGCAGTACAACCTACTTGAGGAAAGGCTATATCTGTTTGTCTAAAACATGTAACCTGAATCTGAAAACCTGCTTTTAACATAACTATTAAAACTGCATGGTCTCATAAAACTTCTCATCAACATTGGGCCAGATGGTATTTTTTAGTGACACATTGTTTTGTAAGAAACTTCCCAACTCTAAATATTTATTCAGATAAAAAATGCTGTCCCTACTCCTTCAAAATAATCTGAACAGTTTTAGAATACTTCTTTCTTTCAGAATATTTTGTAAAAGATATGTTCTACCTGCAGGTTTTAAAAGCTGTTTTGTGAAATCCAATCTAATAAACAGATCTCTATAAAAACTGTGCCCTCTATTTTTTTTGTGCAGCCCTTTGTGGGCAGAGGAATGTATTTAATTAAGACTTAAAATTGATTAATAACACCAAATGTAAACTTAACTGCTATTGATACAGATGTTATGCTGTGATTTAATCTTTTTTAAAGATGATATAAAAAAGAGAACCTACAGTTATGCTTCTAACCATTCCATATTCCTTCACTTCTGGGAGATTAGCTGTCTTTAATACTAACATTTTCAAAGCTTTTGTGGCACACATCTGCATACATATGCAGGGACTCAGCGCATAGGCAGGATAATAAAAGCATTAAATTCAAGTAGAGTAGAAAATCACAGCTGTGGTAAGCATGGATTATCAATTGTGCCACATTCATAAATTAATAATTTGCATTGTATTACAGTGACTTCTTTTCAGAAGCATTAAACATGTCTGTTTGCAAGTTGTGTGAAACATATGTTAATAATTCTTGTGGGTTTGTCTTTTTATAGCTTGTCTCTTTAGAAATAAGATGACAGTAGGAAAGTGAATTAGGATAAATAACAAAAAAATGTCACTTCCTTTAAAATAATTACATTTCCCCCATTTTTAGAATTAAATCAAAATATTTAAAATACTCTCAGTAAGTCAGTTCTTTGAATACAGAATTAATATCCTTAGTTGAGGCTGCAGAGTTTATAAAAGTGAATAACACACAGTGCTTTCGCCTGTGGTTTCACATATGTTTTGGCCTATTCCTCTTTCTTTAAAAAAAAACCTAAATGTATCATACCTATGCTGCAGTTGATGGTTTATTTAACCCTCCTCTTCCATTGCTAAAAGAAACATAGCCTAAACACTGGTTTAGAAGCAATTGTTGATTGTGAATGCTATCAGATCTTCCAGTAATGCAAAAAGAAAAAAAAAAATGATGAGTTCTTTAATCAGAGGACTTAATGATGAAAAGCCTGATGCACACAAGTATTTATATTCATACTCTTTATTTATAGGAAAAATCCAGTAGGGCATACTGAGTAGATGACCTAAGATTCATAGACAGGGAGCACGTTGGGGGCCGCCTGACTCATGGGGACATGGAACTGCTGTGTGGACAGAACTTTTCAGGAAGACCTGGCAGACTGCTGTCCTGCCTGGCTCTCACTGTCCTGTGTTTATTACCTAGTGGAAATTCCTCCACCCTTTCTGCATCACTCATATTTTTTTTAGACTCTTGTTTTTGTTTCATTCCACGTATTCTCCGTCATTGGTTGTTTTTCGTTGTTTTCTGCTGGGCAGCTTCTTGGCCAGACATTCCGTGTCCTACACACATGAATTTGATTGATTGTCATTAAATATACCATGTTGCTGTTGTCCTTAGTGAATATTCTATGTGATTTTTCTTATTTATTCTGGTATTCTGAATTCTGATTCTTTCCTCCAAAACGCTCTTTCTTCCTTTGCCCCAATCTCTGTCCCCTCCTCTATACTATACATTGAGTTGTGCACATTGTACAAGTCTAGCCTCTACCCCATTTTCCAAGGTGTCAGAAGCACTGAATAGACTTCCACCTGGCTCAGACTTCCATGGGATCCCGTCTGTGAAGTCCTGAAGAGTAAATAATTGAAAATTGGTCACTGAGAGCAAGTTTTCTTTCAGCTGTGGACTCTGATAACAGTGAGTACTGTAGACCATATGCAAGATCAGGATCATGGTTATACTCCCTCAGACCAAAGCAGTATGTGTGGTGTGTGGGTTAGTGCACGCTTTGATGTTGGCCAGCAGCAGAATCCTAAGGACTGTAAGAAGAAAATAGGTGTCAGATGACTCTTCCACTGGAATGACCTTCTATTTTGTAATAATTTGGATTTAGAAAATAGCTTACTTACTAGAATATCATATAAAACAGTGTGAAAATCCAGTGTCGCTGTCAAAAATCCTCTATCAAAATCAAAGTACAACACACCTGCTGCTTCACTTTAATCCTCCTAGCCAGCTGCCATATCAGGGAAGGAAGTTAACTAGTGTGTCATGTTTTATTTGTAACAAATCAAGGTTGAGCTGTGTTTTATATTTGTTCATCTTCCTTCCAAGAATGTACAGTTTAATTGTTTAATAATTTATCTTAGTACCTTTCTCAAAATTTAATCTGTCTGAGGTAAAATTCTGCCAAAGAATAAAGATAAACACAAGTTTAGCCTGTCATGTTTCGCTGGAAAGTTCCCAGTCCTCTGTGAATTCTTTAAGACAGGCTCTAGCAATTCAGTGATATCTTTGAATGGTTCCTGCATGTTTCTAAGTGTAAAAGGATGAGGTCCTATCTGCATGAACACACGTAAAGATTTAGTAAATTCTCTCTGTATTGTGGCCAATGCTCCATACTTGTTGTTGAAGCTAGTGCAATTATTCATCAAGGCACAATTCACTTTTATGGAGAATGCTGAAGGAAATAAGGGATAGAAATGAATCAGCATTCTCATTATCATACTCCACACCCATGCTGATTTGCACAGAGTGCATTTACAGTGGTTTTATGTGTATCTGTTCAGTTCAGGGCCACCCCAATATAAATGAAATATAATAAAGTTAGACTCTGAATTCAAAAATGGGAAGAGAGGTAGTCAAATTAAACTGCAGGCATGGTAGTTTGACCTCAAAGTTGTGCAAGGGCTTAGGGTAGATTCTGAAGGAAAAAATTATCAAGGACCTGGAGGTAAATGGAAAGTGGGAAAAACTACAATGTGATTTTATCAAGGGCAGATCATATCAGACTAACTTAATATCTTTCTTTGATAAGATAATTGTCCCAGAGAAGAATAATGTAGTAGACCTAATCTACCTTGATCAAAACAAACCATTATATGGTTCCCTGTGGGGAGTTATTTAAGGTGGAGATGGACTTCAGTGCAAGAATTGTAAGGTGAAAGAGAAACTAAATGAAGGGTTACATTAAAGAAGGTTCTGTTAAAAATTGAGTTATCAAAATGAAAGGACTTCGCTAGTAGAATTCCTAGAACTGACCTTAGGACTGATTCAAGTAGTATTTTGGAACTTGGTAAAAGTAGGAGATTGGATACGGCATTAAGAGATGGCACAAAATTGGAATAAGACTAGCGTATTGGAAAACAAAATGACCTTATGGACTGACAAAATGGAAACCTAATAGTATGGAAGGTAGAACTGGTTGCTTGCTGATCAGTATCATGCTCTTTAGGTATAAGCTGGTGTCTTGATAATTGCTGGTGACAGTGGAGGGAAGAGGTTTAATGTATTAGTTGGCTCTATGGTGACTACAAACCATCATGATGTCACAGCCATGAAGCAGTTTCAGGATATATTAGATGAAAGGTTTTCAGTGCAGACAATGAAGTGTTAATCTTGCTTTACAAGGCACTGGTAAGACAACTTTCAGAATATTGTTTACAGTTCTCATGACCCACATTGATTCACAGCAGGTGCAGAGTGGGATGGTTAGGGGAAAGGAGTACCTATTTTCTCAGCTGAGATGAAAATAGCTTATCTGGCAAAACAAAGCTTGAAAGGGCATATGGTTATATCTTTATAAGTACATGTGGGGGTAGACATGAGGGAAGAAGAGCTTTATGTTAAAGGATAACACTGTTTCAGGATCAGATACAGACAAACAATTATGAATAAATAGGGAAATTAAGAAAAATATTCTTGGCAATCTGTGCAAAACTCTGGAACTGCTTCCCAGACAAGGTCATGGAGGCAGGGACCTGAACTCCTTCCAGATGGGAATTTATAAATTAATGAAAAGATCTGTGTGACATGGTGAAGTGATCATGAGTCAGAATATAAAGTTCCTGACATAAAGTTTTGAATACTTACTGACATTGCCAGACAAATTTAATGGGAAACTCATTTGTGTACTTTTCTTACACAGTCCCTGAACAGAAATGCTTTTAACTGGTCCCTGGGGAAGTTCTATTTTTCTGAATGTGCCAGAACTTCTCTGTTCCTTCGCATTCCATAGTGTAGGCAAAGGGAAATGCCCTTTTTTAAATGATAAGACTGGCAGCATGTAAAAAGGAGGGTAGCTGGCTAGGATGTCAGGCGTTAACTGGGTAGAATTTGTTTAAATGCTCAGGGATAAATTGATCACCTGATGGGGATTGGAAAGTAATTTTTCTCTAAGTCATATTGGCTGGGGTAGCAGGGGGCCTTGTTTTGTCTTTGGAATGGAGTGTGAGTTTTTACCTTGTGAAGCACCTGCTGTTCCAGAATGATAAGGTGTGGCTGGTCAGGAAATCTATGACTTTAGTATCTTCTACAGTCTTATGACACGTTGGTGTTTTCCAGTCTCTTATTTTCCTGAGGTGCATGGGGACGTCACTATAATGTGGGACAGTATTTCAGTGTGCTTTTTCAGATTTTTTGAGAGTCTCCTCTGAATATGAAAATCTTACTTTTCTTGAGGTAGCATCAAACTGAATAAGAGGCAGTCAAGGGTACTTCATTTGTATTGCTAAGTTTTGAAAAAGAAAAGGTGGATCACTTTTGCCAGTCAGCTATTCCTGACAACCTATAGCAGAAAAACGTCCTTCATTGACGATTTCTAGCTCAAAGAATTTTTTAAAAATAATTAAAAATAATTCAAAGGTGTTATTTTGTTAACTGGGATTCTCAGGGCTTTCTAGCTTAGGTATTCCAGTAACACACTTCTAGGTGCCTCATGTTATGACTAAATGGCTGGAGTTCTTCAGACTTTATAAAATCCATTTTATAGTAACTACAAACACATGTTTTCCCTCCTGATTTGGCTTCTTAACTACTACTACTATCTTTAAATAAACAGTTGAAAATTGAAAGCAATAGTGCTTGATCTCATTAAGAATCTATGGCAATTAGGTTCCTAACTCACCTGTCATAGTTAAATGGATACAATCAGACAGTATATAGATGTACTGTATTTATAATATTTCGTTCTAAAGATTGCTTTTTACACAAATATGCATCCTCAAGCTACAGGCCACAAAGGATGTAACGGTGTTAAAAAATCTACTAGATAATTCAGTGAGAATTACTGCCATGTTTGTTCTGGCTATGCTGACATCATTCTTGGGAATTAATAAAACCAAAGTAATCAGTTTATCTCTGTATTGTCTCTAGAGTTATGAATAAGTGTACTCTGAAATTGTACAGTTTATTTCTCCTAGCCTGTACAGTGGTATCGATGTATTGGTTCTGTGAGATGATTAGTGTCTTGAAATCCAGGAAGTTGGAGTTTGAAAGTTTTTCTTGAAGCACAGATCACGAAGCGGCACTATAACCTACTGCCACTCAGTCTCTCCCTCTACTTGCAATTCTTGTCAGAGAAATAGGTAGCAGATTCATGTCAAGTCAAATCTAGGCTGTATCTGTTTTCTTGAGACCTGTCTTGACATACTAAGATACATTATTTTTCAGTGAAGAGGTGGCCTGAAACATATATATATATATATATATATATATAAAATGAATGTCTCTGAAAGCGCCATTCCCCCAAAATCCTTGTGTGGCATTTGCTTTCTATTAGGTACAAGCTTAGTTATTTGCTAGTGATGCAAACAGCTCCAAATTATTTTTTATTTTGTTCTTCATATCCCTGTCTCTTTGGAGTCCAGTGTTCCAAGAAGTGGAACCTTTTAAGATGGAGTTGGATCTTGAATGACATATGCAACTTTCTAAATCCAAACCTCCCATAGATGGAGAACTGTTACTCCCACACTTCTCAGTCCCTTTTGGTTGCCATCTGGAACAGCAATAAAATAAAGCTAACTCTTTTTATTATCATCTCAGGTACATAAACCCAGCTGAATATAGCATTTTTTCCCTAATAAGTTCTGTGATTAAATTGAAGCTGGAAAGTTTCTTCTGAATTATTTGAAGTTCACTCATTTTAAGTTTTGGTTAGAAAAGCAGGATTTTTAAAGCTGATTCTGTCAAGATTGTTTTCATTTTAGCATTTGAGAGAGCACAATATTCTTTTCTCCTACCCCTCCCTCCTATTATTAGTCTAAGTTATCATTATCAGACATTATTTTCCCTTTTATGCTAAACGAAAACTTCGATACATAAATGAGGATTCAAGAAGTCTTTAAGTTCTTGATATCAAAAAAAGTCCTTCTGCTGGACGAACACCAATATCTGTCTGCAGAAAGTTGTTGCCTTCTTGTCGTGCTGCACCTGTGTCTGAGACCACCTCAGCCTGAGTAGCAAAGCGTCCAGCCTTCTCCTTTCAAGGTCCCTGTTGGTAACTGGAGCAGGGCTGAATTTATATTTAAAAGTCCACCCACATGATGTCAAATGAACTCTACTCTGCATAACTGAAGAGGAGTCGGTAAAATATCTCAATGTTAATTTTAATTGCCATCATACTGTGTTTCCCTGCAAAACTGCTGGATTGAGATCCTGAAATGTGGTAAGAATACAGTGATTTGGGTTGAGGGGGAGGGGAAGGAGAAAAACTGATCCATTTGAAAGCCTGCATTGTTAGGAGCTCTCAGAGCACATTGCATCAGAGGTATTGTAGAAGCTAGAGTTTTGCTCAGGACAGGAAATCCTTTATTCTGTTCTCTCACAGTAAGAGGGAATTAAAAATCTTAATTTCTTAGCATATTACCAGGCACCTCTTTCAGCTGGGGATATTGGACAGCAAATTATGCAAGACTTATGGGGTGAGAACAACAAGAAGCAAGGTGTTGTGCAATGTGGTATGTTTATGATACTGTTCTTCCAGGACTGTTTTTTATCTGACAGCTGTGCAGAATGTGTCTCAAGTCTTTGGAATGCTTCTACCACCTTTACATGTTAAGTCTGAAGTATATTCTCAGTTCATTACAGACCAAGCTTGTCTTTTCTAAAGTCTCACAACTGAAATCAGGTGGGCTTTATCCATATCACCAATGGCTTTAAGAAATGGGTTACCTTTGGAAAAGCTTTAAGAGTGAGACTGGTATTTAGTGGACCAGATTATCTTCCCAAATCTGGCATAAAGTGTTATTCTTTGGTTTTGCTATAAATTCAGTAGAAAAATTAGTCTGAGTATATAATCCTAATTAAAATATAATTCTCACTTTTAACTCCAGAAAAACTGACAAATGCAAGCTTCCAACACATTCCAGTTCTACTGAGGGAAGGGATTTTTTTTTTTACCATTTTCTTTCCCAACGTGGCTTTCTTTTCTAGTTGTCATCTTGTCTAATAGTACTGGACTCCATGTGGGTCAAATATATATCTGGTACTCTGAAACTGGAGTCAGCAGTAATTGCTGTATGCTGATTCCTCTGAATCAGATGACATTATTGGGAAGGAAGAGAATCTTTGATGGTGGCTTCCAAAAAGAACTAAGATTATAAGTGTTAACAAGGAAGTATTGGAGTAGGACTTCAATTGGGCAAGTTCATTTGAGATGAATTACTGTCTTTCTTTTGATCCAGGACCAGAGCGCACAGTTAAAACAAAGCAGTACAACCCATCACATTATAAACCTCAAATATTTTAGTAGCATAGGCAGATGTTGTGGCCATCTTATGTGTTCACCCTAGTAATACTGGTAGGCTTTGCCAAAGCACAGGCCTATCATATGGCTGTATTAGACTGATGTCTGGAGTCTATACAAACAGATTTTAATTGAATCAAGGAACGGTTTGGTTTGGAAGGCACCATGATAGTCACCTAGTCCATCCCCCTGCAGTGGGCAGGAACACCTTCAACTCCATCAGGTTGCTTAGAGTCCCATCCAACCAGACCTTGAATGGTTCTAGAGATGGGATCTATCACCTCTCTGGTTAACACTTCTCCAGGTTTTTCTAGATATCTGATAGTCTCGTCAGTGCCTCAAATAAACTTCTAGATATCTAGACAGGTACGGTAAATGCTCCCTGTCTGGGAATACATCTCTTGGCAAGACCAACTTCAAATTTATCTCATAAAGGCTGTGTTTGCACAGCATTGGCATAGACGCTCATCTTGTGAATCTTACACAGGAAAGTGATGACCCTGCCCTGGTAAAGTGGTTTGCAATATAACACCTAGCTCTTTCTCGTCTTTAAATTTTTAGACTTCTCTGGGAAACCTGACTTTTCTCCAATCAGTACAGAAATAAAAACATTCTTAAGGGGCTTTAAAGTACAGTAAAATCAATTCAGTAACCAAATACTTTATTTTAGAAATAGTTTTACTTCAGAGGGGAAACTGTCTTCCAAGTTTGCTTTGTTTTGTTTTAGTTTTTTTAAAGTACCATGTAAATGTTAAAAAAACCCTCTTGTGCAGATAGCATTGACGGTTCAGTCACATAATTATTCAAAACATGAACACCACTCTGTTCATTCTTTATCATGAAGCTCAAAGCAGGCCCTCATTGGCCCTCAGCCACTGGAAGCTTTTGTTTGCCCTTTCAGGTTGGAATATGCCCAAGTCTGGGCTAGCATTGCAAGTGATATTGAGGAAGGTGGCCAGGGAGACAGTATTAATTTGCCCTCTCTGGCTGATCAGTACTTGTCAGCTTGGCCATAAAATAGATATATTTAGGCCTCTGTGTCATTTGTTGGTGTTCTGGTAAGCATCTTCCTGTCTTTGTACGTCACAAGGGTTTGGATACCAACATCCTGGCTGGATTCAGAACTGTAACTAGGTCCCAACCTTTTTACTGATCCCTTCAGCCATTCTGTTTCACCTTCAGTTTAGCATTTATTTACTCGGGTCTCCAGGTAGTTAAAAATATAGCTTAAAGATGTTCAAGGGAATTAAACAGACTAAGAGAAACTTCTGCATGCTTGAACACAGCTTTGAAATATTTTTAGTCAATATTCATCAGCTGGGACATTGCTCATAAAGTAGAAATCTTGCAGGAAGAACACTTTTGGATATTCCTTATGGGGGGAAAAATATTGTATTATCTGCATGCAGGGATTAATTTTTTTTTCATTCTCCATGGGATAAAAGATGATTGAAAAATTAAGTTATTTTTTTTCTTCATTCTTAAAAAAGATTCAAACCTCAATTTTAAATTGATATTGACTGGGCAGTCAACACATTTTCAGCTATCCCTCAATAGAGTGTCTCTCTGCTGAAGTGAGCTATTTCAGATGTCTGAAAAAGCATAGCTTAATGCCTGTAAGCAGTGTCAGAAATCAATAACTCTGAAATTTGTGCTATTTGTACTTAAAGTTTGGCACATAGCTTTAATTCAGTCTGTTTGCAGTAGAATAAAAGCGAGTATGAACAATTGCCACAAAGCGCAGAAATGTGTTGAATAATACGCGGTTAAATTGTAGAAAGAACATAACTTTTCTATTTCCAATATTAATTGTATCTTTTATTGAAGCTCTGCAAAAAAAAGTGCAAACCTGAGATATCATAGTAAGTAGCACTCTTTTGGCGGTTATGTATAACCTGAGCAGCAACACACAGAAGTAATTTTTAAGAATTTATTAAAAATGTCTTAGAATCATAGAATGCTTTGGGTTGGAAAGGGTGTTAAAGGTCATCCAGTTCCATCCTCTGCCATGGGAAGGGACATCTCCCACTGGATCAGGGGCTCCAAGCCCCATCCAACCTGCCCTTGAACACCTCCAGTGATGGGGCAGCCACCACTACTCGGGGCAACCTGGGCCAGGGTCTCACCGCTCTCTACAATAAAAAAATTCTTCCTAATACCTAATCTAAATCTCCTCTTTCTAACCTTAAGGCCATTACTATTATATCATTAATGAAGAAAGAAACCACATTTCCGAGATATTTTAAGTGCATGAATGTTTAGCAAGAAATGAAAGCAATGCTGTCAATAACATAAGCTTTAAATATTAAGAGCAGCAATAAAAAAGAATTCCAAATTGTGTTTTGAGAAGAAAAGAATAGGATGCTGAATTTTAAGTTCATATTTTTCAGTAGAAAAAGGCAGCCCTGAATTTAAGTTTTCATATTGCACTGTTGTCTGTATATTGAAGATTAAATTTATTTACTTTTATTATACAAACATATGGCCAACTCCTGGATTTTGATCATGTATTTGTGAAGTCTATTCAGTGATGATGGGATGGTTCTAAGCATTTTCAACAAGGAAAATATGGAAAAGTTTAAGCATCCAAACTTGAGAACAGGCTGAGAGAGTTGGGATTGTTCAGCCTAGAGAAGAGAAGGCTCCAGGGACACCTTAGAGCAGCTTCCAGTGCTGAAAGTGGCTACAGGAAAGCTGGGGAGGGGCTCCTGATCAGGGAGTGCAGGGATAGGTTGAGGGAGCATGGTTTTAAGCTGAAAGAGGGAAGATTTAGATGAGATCTTAGGAAGAAATGTTTCCTCTGAGGGTGAGGAGGCCCTGGCTCAAGTTGCCCAGAACAGTGGTGGCTGCCCCATCCCTGGAGGTGTTCAAGGGCAGATTGGATGGGGCTTGGAGCAACCTGATCCAGTGGGAGGTGTCCCTGCCCATGGCAGGGAAGGATTGGAATTGGATGATCTTTAAGGTCCCTTCCAACCAAAACCATTCTATGAATTAAAAGACTTAACCTCTTAGGCTGAACATTTAGATGTTTTAACATGTTCCACTAAATTTGTGAAGCATGTGTCTTCAGCTAAGGCTGTGGAATAGATAATAATGCAGTGGAATAGATATCCTCAGGTGTACAGCTTCTTGCTACAGTTTCTGCTTCTTGTGCTCTCCAGGTCTACAAAAACTACTGTGCCCCAGCTAACTATTCAAAAAGGGAATAATTTAATGTTACAGTAATTCCCACCATTCCAGTCAAGACTGCAGCCTCCTTTCTGACTCTCTGAGCAGCGTCAAAGTAGTGCCTGCTTCTAAGCGTTTACAACATTTACAGTCAAGACCAGAATGGAAGACCATTGTGATGACCCTGTTTACAAAGACAAAAATCTGAATCTCAAAGATCTAAGTACAAGGGTGTATTCCAGGGAAATACACAAGTTTCTGCTCATGTGGATGTCATGGCTTAAGTCAGGAGAGATTGAATGCATGCAGGAATTACTGCATGATAAATAAAACTGTGAGGTATTATTCCGTGCCTTAGTAGTCACTCCATCGCAGTGGCCTTAAATATCCAAAATTACAGGAATGTGGTTAGCTCTGCTTCCCCTTTCCTTGCTGATAGGAGCAGTGATTATTAGTAACCTGGACGAACAGGATGTTATGTGTGGTGGTTGTGATCTTGGTCCTGTGCATCCCTGGAGGTCCTCTATAGTCAAATATCCCTAAAAGTTCAATTGTGCTTCCCCACAAACTGGAATGCCTTTGTTCTTGTTTAGTTTTGGGTTGGTTTTTTTGTTTTGTTTTTGTTGTTTTTTTTGTTTTCCCTTGTTCCCTTTTGTTGATGAATAAAGAAGGGAAAAAAATAACTCAGACGTGTTATCCTGATCTTTCAAAATATCCTGACTGTTCAACTGTCATGATGTTCTAACTAGCTCCAGTCGCATGTTGTACAGCTTAGAATGTAATCAAATTCAGAAATCATTATATTAATCACAATTGCTTCAGATTTTTTAACTCTTGGAACATCATGATATATGTCATTCTGGCAAGATGTTGTTATTCTACATACTTAAACAATTTTGTGCTCTTTTGTTTTAAATAGTGAGCTACTGGGTAATTAAATAGTGACAAACTTAGAACGGTCACACTGTGGGCATGCAAGTGATTTGTTACAGCTTTGAATTTACTATACAGTATTTATATTTTATCTTAATACTTTGCCTGCAAACATATTTTTTTCTGTTTTCATAAATCAGAAATTCCGATGAGGTTGAGCTCATCAGAATGTTCCTTCTTTTCCTTACATGGGGCTTCAGATTTCTAGTCTTTTTGCCAATTTATAAAATAAATGATATGGTTCAGTTGCTCATATCTGCAGCACTCGCTGTGGCCTTTAAAAATGTTTCTCAAGTATTGTTTGTAAGAAGCAAACAAACAGACATTTGACAATTTGTATGCTGGAAGCTCTTGCAGTTTGTTACAGGATTGGCTGTTAACCTTTTTTAGGGTCAGGATATTGTCCTTTCAAGTGCTTCACAGACATGGTACAGATCAACCTTTATAGTCTGTAGCACATTGTTCCTTTTCATGGACTGATAGTTTTTCACCAGTGTGGAGGAAAACCTGAGCCAGAAGTAAGTTGGTTCATGGACACATAAAGATTGGAAAAGACCTCTAAGTTCATCCAGTCCAACCATCAGCCCAGCCCCACTGTGCCTACTAAACCATGTCCCCAGTGCCACAACTACATGCTTTTCGAACACAGGGATGGAGACTCCATCGCTTCCCTGGGCAGCCTCTTCCAGTGCTTCACCGCTCTTGCAGTAAAGTAATGTTACCTACTATTCAATCTAAACCTCCCCTGGCAAATCTTGAGGCTATTTCCTCTCAACCCATCACTTGTTACATGGGAGAAGAGACGTAAAGTTGTAAATTAAAGTAGATGCTTATTTAACCTACGGGTTTTTTTGCAAAAAACCTGCTAATTGCTGGTTTCAAATGTTACACGAAGTGTTAGAAAAGTGTCCTAGGACAACAGAAGATGTTTATGTGTTCGTCTTGGCTTGGATCTTGCACCCATGTCACCTAGAGAGGAGTGAGAAGCTTCTGCAGTGGATGGCAAGGCTGTTAAAAGACATTTTACTGGCATTACCAGCAGGTAATTGTTATAGATCCATCTAAAGAAAGTGCTGTAGGTTTAACTATGTGCCACGTGATTAAACCAGGAAACTTTCTTTAACAGGCAGAGCTGGAGCCGATGTAATGAATGCTTGCAGAAAAGCATGAAGACAGGTAACTGCAAGTAACACCAGTTATGACTCTAAACTTTCAGAACTGCTTTTCAGAATGGCCTGTTGGGTTTACTTCTGTGGTGAGCACAGTGCCCAGAGGGTGTTTTGCTGTCATCAGGGTTTGACTGAAGTAGTAACAGAGAAGCCACATAATGGGATTACATGGCATTTTAGTAGAACAAACAGGTCTTGATTTTCAGCACTGTTTCCAGCTGATAATCAATTGAATTATAGGAGAATTATCTCATAGTAAGGTTCTTCCTAAATTATAAAATAAAAATGCATTTGTTAATTAAGGGGCTGTTGTTGCTGAGTCAAGAGAAATATTTAGGTTTTATGCCATATTTACTGCATAATTTTAATGATCAAACATCTAATTTCAAATTGTGTTCCGTGCATTTATTTTTCCTGAAGAGTTTGCAGCTATTCAGGAAATTGTGTAAACAAAACAACCCCACAAAAACTCTACAAACACCCCAACCCTAAACAACCCACTAACACCTCCCTCCCTCACCAATAAAAAAGCCCACAAAGCAAACAACCAAACCCCAGGTATCAGCTGATGGCAGATATCTGAAAATAGTAAGCTTTGGCTTTTCTGTAGGACAAATTCTCAAGGCATTTACGTTTCTTTCACTTCCATTTTTTTTCTTGATCTCCTTTCACCTCTAATATAAATCTCTAGAGACTTTTTATACCATAAGTTTCTCACTTCAGAGGAAGACTGATTGAACAGAGATTGTAAAAATTAACACTGACAGGGTCACTAACCTTTTGAGAAACTTCCGATAAGATTACAATTCTGGTGATGTTCACCATCAGGAGGAAAAATTATTGTACTCATCAGGGCTGATCTAGGAAAAATAGAGAAAATACGTTTTTGAAAATCCAAGATGAAAATTTTGCCTTTGGTCATTAAATTCTAAAACTACTTGAACCTCCATGCATCTTTTTTGACTTCCCTGCATGAGGCAGGAGTCAGGGCAGATTTAGTTCTACATTTTAGAATAAAGTAAGTACAGTAAGTGAAAGCAAAATATTTCTCTATGATTTCATATTATTTGCTCTGGAAATGCATGTGTATTTGGTGTAGCATGAACAGTAAAAACCGAATATCCATCACCGGCTAGAGAGGCACATCTTTATTTTACGTATGGCTCTATACAGAGACCTTTTATCACTTTATTTAAACACAGGAGTGGAATGAACCTACAATAAGTGAAGCAGTATGCAGGTGGAAGATATCAGTGTTCTCATTTCTTATATCGGCTTTCTCAGGTGCTGTTCAAAAACCTGATTTAAATGTTCTGAGATGATAATTATTTCCACAATTATGTGTAGGTTTTTTTAATGCTCCCTGAAATGTTATATTCCTATAGCAATAGGCTTATTTACAATAAGTCATTTTGTAGAGCTGTAACTTTTTCTGCAATGATTATGAGGCTTGCTAATGTAAGTGTAATTTAGTTCAGTAGAAAGCAGGGTTTGCTTTCTCGTGGCTCAGGTTTGCATGGTTTCCCTCAGATCATGTTGCTGGCACTCACAGGAATGTTAAAAGACAAAAATAAGGTTTCGAGTTAACAAACAGAATTGTGGCCTTGGTTGAATTGCATGGGGTCCCTGATACACATGCGATGCTGAAGGCTGATGCTGTTTAGAAGCTGAAGTTCCAAATGATGCTGTTCTAGCATCTGAATTGCATTGCTTTAGATTTTAAAGGCACACGAATTACTACTACTTAATATATCCTATTTCATGGTGGGGTTTTTTCGTCTTTGATACTTTTACCTGCGTCACATCACGTTTCTTTGCTGACTATATCCTCTTCTGCCACAGAGTTCAGCACGTTTTGCTGCTGCAGAGGCATGAATCACCTCTCCCACACCAGCCTGAGTTGCTTCTCCTAACAGCTAGGGGGCTGTATTATTCCATTTTTAAGGCAACAAGATATAAATCGAGGGATGCAACTATTATCACTTTGTCTCAACAACTTTTTCCTTCCCAGTTTGGATAAACATCAATGTCTCTGCCTGCCTATCAGTATTTAAAGCTTGATGGAATCATTTGTATAAGACACAGAACTTCATGAGTGGCTGCAGTTTTGTTTCTATTTTCAAATCTCGGAGGGTAGTTACTGTATTTTATTTCTTAACTACAAGCTCTCTGAACCACATGGTACTGGTTTAATAGTTATGTATCTCTTCTACTGAAATCATAATTAGGTCACATGTGAGATAGGAACTCACGGAGGAATTTTGCAGCCTGTTTTGTTTGGGTTTTTTTTATTTTATTTCCAGGTGGTCCGATACTACACAACACAACCTCTGGTGAGGACAGGGAAGCAAGAGTACAGGAAAAACTTCCAAGCCAAGAAGGAGCTGTGGGAACTCCTTACCAGGTCTGATTAAAGTGGGGACAGAGGGTACTTTCTTTTCGTATACTTGTGAGTCAATTAAAGTCACTCCGTGATCTGGATTGAGCTTCCACATGTTTTTTATTTGATTCCTGTGTGAATGCTCATTACTAACTTTGCTTTTGTTTCATGTTTTTTTTCCTGATGCTTACTGAAAGCTCTAAACCCAAATAAATGACAGGTTCGGTAAAAACTCAATCTTGCTTTTGTGCTGCAAAAGCCCATTCAAGGCTTCATAAGCCCCTCAAAATTGATTTTTGGAGCACTGTTATTTAATCTGTCCTTTGCAAAACTTTAATGCCTTGAGCAAATCCCTCTTGCCTTATTCCCACCACAAGACGCTTTGACTTCATGGTAAGCAGATAAATGTAAGACAAAAAAATGCAGTTCAGATTGTTCCCCCAGACCCTAGTAATTCTCTAACTTGACTGTTCTCTCTTTCTCGTTATTGAATAAAGCCTCCTGTGTAAACACTACATTTTGTGCTCCCATGACACACAGGCATTTTCCCATCACTTGCTTGCTCTCCCCCACCTGCTACATCTGACTCATTAGTTCAGCTTCAGCTTTGCTTCACCTATTCATTCCCCAAATAATTCTATTTAAAGTTCATGGCACTGTTCTTATCCTCAGCATCCTTTCTCTTCATACATCTACCAGGCCTGCAGATAATGCTGTGTAACTTTCCCTGAGCTCAGTGGCTCCAACTTCAACATCTTGCAGGGTTCAGTCTTTCAAATGAGATCTGTGGCAGAGACCGCAAAAGGAATCTGCAGGCTAACGTCCAGTCAATGTATCAATTCAAACTCCTCAGACTGCTGGTCTGTCATCTGAGCTGCTGCCATCCAGAACAACCCAATGCACTGCTCCAACACTGTGGCTTTTGCACATGGGACTGGCTGCAAGGAAATCCAGGACAACTGAACACAGAGAAAAAGAGTTTTCTGACTTTGTAGATGTTGTATGGCTGGCCTCAAGTACTGCATGGCCCTGACTGCAGGTGTGGTTTGATTCTGGTGCTGCATTCAGAGCATGTGATATGCCTGCATGGTGATAGGAAGCTTAAAAGCATCCATAGTTAGGGGTTCACTTATCTTGACCTATTTTATTGAAGCACTGTTTTGATATGGAAGTTTTAGTATCAAATAACTCTTCTCTCTCTAGTACCTTTTTTTCCTTTATTAAAAGTTTCCTGTAAATAAATATCAGCTAACTATAGGGAACTAGAAAGAACAAAGTAACTAAAATTACGTTAAGACTGAAGTAGTGGCAGTTACACCGCAAGTAGCTTGAAGAAGTTAGCACTGTCTTCCACATTATTTATATCGTAATGTCCTTTAAATAATAACTCAGTGGTGATTATGTTGTCATCTGCCTTCTAATGAAACGTGTGTCCTTACCAATTGTAGTTTATGTATGTTACATAACAGCAATCGTCCGGAACTTCTTAATAGAACTCAATCAACAAAGTAGAAAACCATCTTAAACATCTTTAAAAATGTTCACATTAAGGACTACTGTGTGGTTTATTTTTTTTTATTATTCATCTGACTGAAGAGCCTTATGGTTTGAGCGATTGCCAGTTACAAACTGTAGGGTAGACCTCGATTTGACTGGAATCAACAGCAACACATCCATTGATTTAATTTTACCCCAGAGGACTGGAAAAGAATGTGCAGAGAGCAGGATTATGACTCCAGCCAGAGAGTGGCTTATGGATTTTTGTCTGGTATCTTTTTATATTCTTAATAAACCTGAAAATGATTTGTAGCTACAGTTCGTGGCAGAGTATACATAAGCAATACTAATACTGCCTGGTACTTCAGATCCAGGAAGCTGCTGCGTACCTTGTGTGTTAAGGTGACACCAGCCCAATACACATGTGACTTCACCTACCCAAAACCTCATCGATTCTCTATGAAGAGAGTGAAGTATTTGTGTTGTCTCAGTGCCAGTAGGACATGGAAACTGCTTTAGTAATAAACGGAAAGGATTGCATACAGAGACTAATTAAAAAAATACTGGAAACAAGTTGACAAACTTTCTCTGAAAGAAAAAACAACCCACAATTAGTAACTACTACTGTGGAACAAATGTCCTTGTGATTTGCAAGGCGCATTCTTGCACCTGCAGTCCTATTAAAGAGTATGTAGTGCTTGGACATTCTAAACATCTCTGTAGCGTGGATTTTCTCCTTGGGATTCTTTTTTCAGAACATGGTTGCACATAAAAACTTTTCTTTTTTTTTATTAAGACATTTTAACCTTTTTTTCACTTTGGGTGATAGTTTCTCAGAGATGAGTCAAAATACTGGCAAGAGAAGTGTTTAGCGACAGTCTTCAGCATTTTGGGTGCGTGCTTTCCAGCTGTCTTGTTATTTCTGAACTGTCAGTAATATTTTATTCAGTTTTTAACACTTAAAACATGATTTCAGTTTCACTGTATAGTAAACACCCCACCAAAGCTGTGATTTATAGCAGTGAAAGTAGCTATTAATGCAGAGATTTGTAATGTGTTGCTTTTCTATGCCAAATAACTGTGTGCGTATATGTGTCTGTGTGCGTGTATATATGTTTTTATATATATCCAGGACATTAATGCATGAATGGTTTTGTAAATAGTAGCCTGGATTTCAGTCTTACTTCCAGTTGCCTTGTTGTGCTGTGAATGTTGTAGTTATTCCTGACTTATAATTGCAAAGAACAGGAGAATAATGCTACCTCTGTACTAGACGTACAAATAACTTTATACAAAGTTTATCGTGGTGACAATTACCAGAGAAGAAGCAATCATCTCTCTGTATCACCAGTTCAATTGGTACTGAAGCTTCTGCAAGGCCAACTTGTTTCATTAAGTAGGAGCTACAGCAAAACCTGAGGCTGACTTGCATTATCAATGCTATCAACAACTTAGCACCTTCTAATTATCTTGAACTACTCCAGAAATCTGGCTGTTGACTTTGTTTTTCTCCAATTATATCCCTGTACTTGCAGCAGATAACAGCTTTTGTGACCATATAATAGAAGATGCCCCTTCATTTTAAATAACTAAAACCCAAACTGTTGACCTCACCCTTGTGACTTTCTGGAGGAAACCAGTAACCTGGAAGGTTGTGGATTTGGGGTTGGTTTTTTTGTTGTTTTTTGGGGTTTTTTGGTAGGAATACAAATCTGTCTGTTAAGCAAGAGTGGCAGGAGAGGAAAATAACAACAAACCCCAAAGCCTGGGTTCTGAGAATATTGCATTCTCTGCATCTCCTGGCATATGCTAAGCTTTTAAATAAGTGTTTCTGAAGTACCTTACAACAGTTTAGCTCCATCTGCCATCCAGTTTTCGCTATAAAAGTGGCCAGCCTGATCATCTCCCGTTTCATGAGGCGAGGCAAACTCCTTTAGGCAAAATTTATTGTGAGGAGAAGCAAATTCCTTAAGTGAAACAGGCCAAATCTCGTGTTGGCAACGTTGCCAAGTAAAAGTTATATGATTTTTGTTCAAATTTAAAAATAAAAACATTTGGTTGCAGCTAAAAAGATAAAAACATTTGGTCGCAGCTAAAAAAATAAAAACACCTGAACCGAATTTTCCACTTATGGAAACAAGGAAATGTGGAAAGTGATGCTATTTTGGGCTAATTGCATTTAGTTGGGTTTCGGGGGAGCACTACATAGTAGCGACTGTGGGAAAGCCACTAAATAGTTCTCTGCGTGAACCATCTGTCACGAAGATGGGACATATGCTCGCTTTGTTTATTCAGGAGCCAAGTGGAAGCCGATACAGTCGGGCCGGTCCGCATCCCGCGGGAGGGGGCAGGACCCTCGCCGAGCCCCCGCGGAGGGCGGGGACGGGATGGGAGCGAAGCGGGGTCGTTCCCATCAGGTGCCCGCCCCTGCAGCTCCGAAACGCTCCTGGAGCTCCGTGCCCGTGGTGCTATCGCTCCGGTGGCACCGGAGCATCACTCCGCGCATCCCGCGGTACCGGAGCATCCCCGTGTGCGGAGGCTCCGCGCACCCCGCCGAAGGGAGAATCCGTCCGCGCATCCCGCTGAACCGGAGCATCCCCGTGTGAGGGGACTCCGCGCATTCCGCGGAACCGGAGCATCCCCGTGTGAGGGGACTCCGCGCACCCGCGGAACAGGAGCATCCCTCTGTGTATCCCGCGGTACGGAGCATCTCCGTGTGAGGGGACTCCGCGCATCCCGCGGAACAGAGCATCCCTCCGCGCGTGGGCTCTGCGCATCCCACCGAACGGAGCATCCCTCCGTGTATCCCCGTGTGTGGAGACTCCGCGCATCCGGCGGAACCGGAGCATCCCTGTGTGTATCCCGCTGCACGGAGCATCCCCGTGTGCGGGGGCTCCGCGCATCCCGCCGAACGGAGCATCCCTCCACGCTTCCCGCTGAGTTTCCTCCCCTTCCCTCCTGCTTTTCCCTCTCCCATTTTTTTCTCCCCCCGCCAAACTTTCCCAGCGGCCACCTGCCCCCGCGCAAGCTGCGCGCTCCCCTCCCCGCCCCGAATCAATAAAGTTGCGTTGTGCGGGGCGGGGGCGGAGAGGCGAAATTCCCAGCAGGAAGGGGGAGCTCGGGCAGCCCTGGGGAGCCCCAGGCAGGGGCTGCGAGTGGCTCGCCCGGGGTGGGCAGGCTCCGCGGATCCCCCCCCCGCCCCGTGCGCGCTCGGTCCCTCCCTGGGAGCAGGCGCTGCCCACCCAAGGAGGCGCCCGGCGCTCCTGCCCCGCTCCCACTCGCTCGAGCATCCCCCGGGCGGGCGGCTCCGCGCTCAACTCCGCTTGCAGGTTGCTCAGACCTCTAAAACCTAAGGGGGAATTAAAAAAAAAAAACAAAAAACAACAACCTCTACATTTGTATCGCTGCTCCTGCCGCTGGTGGTGGCAGCGGTGAAGAAGAGCAAGGGTTTGTTTTGCGTCTTTTTTTTTTTTTTTTTTTTTTTTTCTTCTTGAATTCAATGGATCTGAACTTGGAATCTTTGGACCTCGACGGTTTTGGAATATCTACATGCTGATCCTCTTTGTTGTGGCACATCAGCTCGCCTGGGGAAACCATCCGGAGACAGCAAGATGTTTCTCGCTGTCTTCTACTTCACTTTGCCCTTAGTGGGTAAGTTGCTGGCGTCTGGTTTTTCTCTCTACATCGTTTCATAAAGCAGAGCGCGGGGTTGATGGATTCGGGTGCCTGACGGTTGTCAGTCTTATTTAGTGAAGTTTCCAGTAGTTTTTAGGGCTTCTGTCTCGCATCAGTTAACCCGGTTTGGATTTAAAGCTCTGGGAGGTCACCGGCTTAGCTACTTGCCTCTCGTTAAATTGGGTTCTCGTAAGTTACAGGGAAACTTTTCGTTTTAATAAAATAAGGCTGGCTTGAGGGAGGGGGGTGGGGGGTGACGGGGTGACAAGAGCCAGCTGAAGGATTAGATCTTCACCTGAACCTGGCAGCCTGCCTGACTGCGAGGGGTCTGCAGCCCAAACTGGTTTCTTTTCCACACGAAACATTCGCCTTTTCCATCTGCGTGTGACTGAGGGAGCGTGACGGGGGACACGATGGAGAGGAGAGGGTTAACGCGATTTGCTTTGTTCTCCTGCAAAAGCATCATACGTGGAGAGAAACGGAGGGGGGGGGAGTCATAAATTTTACCTTTATACGTGTAGAATAAGCAAAAAAAATCTGTACAGCCTTTAAAAAGTGACTGACGCAGAAAGAGGCTAATATCAATCAGGGAGATCACTTATCTCTGAGCAGGTTGTTCGGGGATGTAATTGAAATTACAGCGAAGCTCTACTGGAAAGTGAGGCCGAATATTTAACCCCAATCCCAAATGTTCGCCGTTTCACCGAAGTGAGGAATAGCCAATGCTCGTTTTGCCAGGCGCATTAACCCTTGGGGGGGTGGGGGGGTGTTCCTTGCTTCTTTGTGTTTTCTCCTCAACCAGCCAGCCGGGGTTAAACGTGCTCTTTGCTTGGGCTCCCACCAAAGTGGCTCGAAGAGCCTGAAACCCCTTCTGTGCTTTTCTGTGTAGTATGAAGGCAGGAGGCTTGCAAGGTGCTGCTCGAGGTGCCTTTTGCATCCCAGGTGCGGGATCAGCCTCATCCCTCTGGTTTTTGTGTCTCCTCTCCCTAGAGGTGCTCCTGCCCGCAGAGGGGACCGGGCTGCCCGCAGGGGGGGACCGCCTGGATTGCGTGAAAGCCAGCGACCAGTGCCTGAAGGAGCAGAGCTGTAGCACGAAATTCAGGACGCTGAGGCAGTGTGTCGCCGGCAAAGAGAGCAACTTCAGCCGGGCGACGGGCCTGGAGGCGAAGGACGAATGCAGGAGCGCCATGGAAGCTCTCAAGCAGAAATCCCTCTACAACTGCCGCTGCAAGAGGGGCATGAAGAAGGAGAAAAACTGCCTGCGCATTTACTGGAGCATGTACCAGAGCTTGCAGGGTACGTGGCGAAAGCGCAGAAACGTGACACCCCCTTGTCAGGGCAGCTCGGGGGAGGGGGGTTGCAGCCCCTCGCACCCTCCGAGGCTGAACCCGGGGTCTGACCCCATCAGTCACTCTGTGCTCTTCAGCTGCGAACTGAGGACCTTTCATCCCGCTCCAGAACAGCTGCTGCTCCGGCTCCTCTCCTTGGGAAATCCACAAGGAGGGTTTCCTCCGGGGGACCCAGCTGACCTTTGTAAACCGGAGTCAAAGGATAAGGGCGCTAGCAAGTGCAAAAGCTACAAAAACAATCACTTGGAGACAGATCCTTGATAATATTTAAGCTCCTTAATTAGGACTCACCTAGCGAAATCACAGGACCCTGGAACTAGTTTCTTAGCTCTCTGCTGAAAGTTAAAAAGCATATGAAGAGGAGCGTTGTTTTAAGGAAAAGTTTATTCTTTCCTTCCCTGTATTTACTAGCAGCATTCCCTGGGCATGCTGAAGCTGAAAAAAACCAAACCCAAAGTAGTCTGTGCTTTCTAGAGGGTGTGGAAGCGCCAGTCAGGAGGGATGGGACAATGATTGACTTGGGACTTCTGTTCTTGGGGGCACTGGCAAATTTCCCATAGTCAGTTGAGAACAATCCTTAAGTGAGGTATCATTTCATCCCTGTTTTGCTAAGGGGTTGAAGATGGAATCTTTCACTTCAGTGTGGTCCCTGTTTAACTCTTCCCTAGCTGCTTCTGCAAGAAGGGAAGTCTTCCCTGTCTGTTTGTTTATCAAAGCTTCAGCTGGGATGTTTTAATGAGCCCGACAATGTTTTTGTTCTAGCTTTCCTAATAAATTACACTACTCTTGGACATTTTCTGCATCATAAAAAGTTTCCCTTCTGAAATCATCTTATTAGGAGTGTTTTATTCTAACAATGCTCGGATTTGGCAGTTACTTGGGCTGCTCCTTTACCAAAAAACTCTGCTGTTAGTATGAATGAAGGGGAACATCCTTGCTCCAGCTTCTCTCCTGCTTTCATGGGATGGGACGGTCCCTGTGATGTCATAGGCAGTCTCTGCAAATTATAACCTTATCCATGGAGGAAGGAGAGAAAAGACGTTCTGACAGCGATAAACAACTTAACTGCTTTCAGGTGTTTTTATAAGTAGAAGAAATAGCTGTGCAGATTAGAGGGGAGTACTTTCTGCAGTTCCAAAGTAGCTTTATTTCAGAGTAAAACTAA
This sequence comes from Piaya cayana, assembly GCA_013389865.1. Classification (NCBI taxonomy): domain Eukaryota; kingdom Metazoa; phylum Chordata; class Aves; order Cuculiformes; family Coccyzidae; genus Piaya; species Piaya cayana. Next base: position 40,155 of record WAAB01004759.1, on the reverse strand, counting down.
CCCATAGAATTGTATCCTGAATTCTTGTTTTTTTAAAAAAAGTAATCCAATTTTTTTTTGTCTTTAGGAAATGACTTGCTCGAAGACTCCCCTTATGAACCAGTTAACAGCAGACTATCAGACATATTCAGGCTAGCACCAATTGTATCAGGTAAGCAGGCTTACAGTTCTTTAACTGAGATATGATTACAATCTGCTGCTTTGTTATTGAACTATGAAACTTTTAACCAGTACTCAGACGAAAAGGACTGTTAATGGCTTTCTAGATTTAGCAAGTTCATGGTATAGTTGCACAAAAGAAAATAGTAATTGGTTTGGAAATAATAGCAAAACGTGAAAGAGTGCTTGGCAGGATGGCAATTTGTATTATTTTTGAGTCATTCTTGACAATAAATGCTAAATTTTCCTGTAGGTGGCAATCTGATTCCCTGCGTTCCTAATTTACAAATCAGTTCCTTTTTGGGAATGTGGTCAGTGCAAGTTACCTCCCATTGACATTAAAGGAGATCAGAAGAGAAATCATTCAAACATTTGCATAAGGGAATCCTTTCTGGTTTCATAGTTTTTTGGTTTAAGAAAGAAATTTCAGAATAACATGTGTCTTCTTTTGTGGAACTCCTGCCTGTTCCAAGAGCCTATTGACAACTTCTTTCTTCTCTGAGTTTCCTCTGAACATTTGTTGTTGCTGTGTGGCTGTTGTTCAGAACTTGTTTGTAGTAATTTGAATAGTTGCTCAGTAATTAAACTGTGTTGTTTGTTTTCTGTCAGCCTAAATGGCAGTCGTTTGTGTTATATTTACTGAAACAATGAATTCTGGGGCATCGACAGTTTGGGATGAATTATCTTTTTTTTTGGAGTATCAGAGTTTTAGAAGGATGCAGTCTGTGGTCTGGACCTTTGGTTGTTGAGTTACATAAAAATGGAGAGTGCGTGGCACATTGTGAAGGTCTGAGAGTGTTGGAGATATTAACTGTGAATTATCGGATAAGCACCAGTAGATCACTATAAAAGAGAGAAGAAAAGACCAGAAAGAGTGGCTTGACCAATTTTCAGAACTACTTAGTCTTTTTAGGAACCTAGGTCTCATTAAAAGCCAGGGGGACTTGGGTTGTTAAGTATTTAATGGTACAGAGTTTCAAAGGCATATAGACACATAAAACACAGATAACTGCCCATTGGGATTTTCAGAAAGGACTAAGTGATCTAAATAGGTGTTAGATGCCCAGACAGTTTTAAAAATTCTAAGTGCTTAATGCATCTTTAGGTAGCTTAATGCCTTTGATAATCAGCCCTTTAGTCACTTCTCAAAGTGTGACTTTAGGTCCAAATCCCATACATCTTTTGAAAGCATTATCCTAGTTTGGTGAGCAAGTCTGTTGGAGAAATAGTAAAGAACAAGGATTAGTTTCTGCAGAATATTTATTTATTTTTATTGCTTAAAACCCCCAACTTAATACAAAATCAAGAAAAAATCATTTCAGAGGATTTCCAGCCTGTTTTCTTACAGTCAGCCTGATGAGGGCCAAATTCTCAGCTGTCGCAGCAGTTTTACAGTCTCCATAGAAATGCCACTCTGCCTTTTTGTTGTTATTTTTTTAGATTCCTCATTTATTTCCAAAGTAATTATCTTAAAACGTAATAAGTTTTTTTACCTGTTCTGTACAACAGTGAAATAAGGCCTAGTTGCCAGCAAGTGCCATCCATCTGCCACAGCCACTTACGATGCAGGTGGACACATTAAGACTCCTTCGGTGTTCATAGTGTCCCCCAAATTGCTGTTCACTTTTGCAGGTTTACAAGGACTGGAGGCTTAGATTCCCAGAGCGTAGCAAACAGAAGTTGTAGTACAGTGGAAAACCAGTGGTTGTTTGGAAGTATTGTCATCTGAAAGAAAAAGATTTAGCAGAAGCATATTTCTGATCGTCATGGTTACTATTGCATGTTCTGTTCTTTAAAGCTGCCTAGGCTTACAGATTTTTCGCAGGGCTCTGCAAATACCCCAAACAGCAGAACTTGGTAGCGTTTTTATATCTCAATTAAAAGAAACAAACAAAAATAAAGCTCTGTATAAGCAGTGTTGGCAGGGGTTTTATAACTGGTGTTCTGCTAACGTGGTCATTGTGTCTATAGATATTACTGCAGTGTTCACTCTTATTGAAGTTACTTCCGTGTAATTAAAAGTAGTGATTAATCCTTTCATCACATGAAGGCCATTCTGTGGTGCTGCATGAGTTGGTGTGTGTTAGGTGCAATCCTTTGGGCATCTTCTTTTTGGTTTTGAGACAATCAATGCCTTTTATGGTACATGGAAGGGGAAAACCATTAGCTAAGATGACTGTTTTGTGCATTATCTAAGTCTTTTGTAGTGCATATCAGTGTAAGAAGTGGTGGATAGTTTATAGCAGCAGTTAAAGTAGATCCAGTTCTGTACTGAAATATGTTCAAAATTGAGTCCTTGATGGAAACAGGACACCGATTTCTTGATAAACCTTCAAGCATAAAATGTTGATTTCAAACAAAAATCAGGAATATACTGCTAACCCTGTTACTGTTTGTAGTTTCTCTCCAGTTCCCATTATGTCAATGGCACAAGTGATGCAGCCATGTTACTAAAGTGAAGCTTTGCTTTCTGTTTCCAAGTAGTTTATATTATGGGACAAGTGGTGTACTTAGTGTAGAACTAGAACTATGAGCTGAGTGTTGTATATAAAATTTAAAACAATGTCTGACAGCACAGAGCAAAAAAGCCCTAAACCCACAAAACTATTTGTTGTCATACTAGCTAGTAAGCCCAGGGTGTCACATGTTTAGATACTAACAGTCATGAATTTTGCGTTTGAGTCACTACTAATATTGCAAGGAAAGTCTAATTTATAAAGCAGTAGTTGATAGCCAACCTAGGAATGTGAGTTTTTTACTTAGTTGTGATGAGATATCCTGAGTATTCAAGGGTCTGATCTTCCTTCCTCTCCACCTACACTTCATAATTCAGCCTCTTCTATAAATTTAGTCCTCTGACACCTCACATAGCCAAATCCAGGACTTCTCAGCTGAAGGACAGGGCTGTCTTGTGTTTTGGTTTGGGCATACCTGGGTTCGAATTTTCTTTAGAACTACCATGTCTGACATGGTCCTTGTGCTTCAAGGATGTGAATTCTGTGCTGGTAGGCAGCTCTTCAAATTACTGAAGGCATTTTTAAGCAGGCATTTTTGCTTAAACCGAAACATCTGAGAGATGAAAACATTTTGAGGCCATTGACTTCTGTCAAGACTACAGTAAATACAAAATCTGTCTGACTGGATTTCAGAGGCGAGTTTCACAACAAATTAAGGATAGATGCTTGAAATAGTTGCTTCTTAAAGCTCTCTATAGCTTTTTACTACCTGGGGAAGAGTTTGCCCCTTGAATTTGTGTTGTATTTGACATTGAGCCTCACAACTGGGAGATGCCTTATTGTTTTGGCATCAGCTGTTACAGTGTGGTGGTCATCTCTGTGGGATATTGTAAGAAAATTATTGATTTCAGCCCAAAATGGAGAGCCACGAAAGTGAAATAAAATGACTTAAGCCATATCTGTGGTGTAAATAAAATACTTAATGTTAAAAAGAATTGACTATTTAGATCAATTTATTTAGGATGGCATAATACTTTCCTTCCATGGATTCACTTTTAAGTTGCCTAGTTAATCATAGGCTTATTATCCTATTGCTCAGCTTTGTGTAATGTTTCTCCTTTCTTTTACATCTATTATGTTCAGAAATAATCTTAAAGAACAGGCTACATAAATCAGAATGTATCTTAGAAATGTAGGTTTTGCTGGTGATCTGTGGGGAATTGGTCGACTCCATGCTGCTAGTTATGCCTTTTTTCTGGTTGCTAAAATGCAAGGCAGGTAAAATTAATTATTTTGCCAATATTTCTTTTCAGGATAGTAAACTGTTTTTAAAAAAATGTCTTTTGTATCATGCACAAGTGAAAGAAAGAAACCAGCTCATATGATTATATGTCAAAAGGAGTGTTTTGCCATTCTCCCATTCTATAAGAGGTTGTTTAAAGCCTCTGAATGCTCTGTTGCAGAAAGTATCTGGAAGCTTGTATTTAGAAAAAAGTGTATTTTATACTTGTCATGGTAAATTTGTTAATTAAAAATGAGATGGATAGACAGCATAGCAAACAGGGCTTTTTACTGGAGTGTATCGTTCCACATTAGAACATGGGTAGTGGTACTTCAGGGTAGCACATGAAGAGAATACGTTTGATTTGTATGCTGAATAAGCTAGAAGAACAAATAACAAACAGTTACAGTCCATAAGATGGCCTTTCATTGTATTTAAAAGTTGAGGCTGCAGAAAGTTAGCAGTGCTGGAGTTGTCAGAAGAGGGGGTGTGTGCTGGTGGCATGTGAATCAGGCAGTCTCATGTACACTCCTTCCTTGATGGAGAAGGATCTGGGTCTTCCTCTAGAATCTCTACATTGTTTAGAAGGAGAATGGGTTAGCTAGAAATTTTGCCTTCTTCCTCTGACTTTCTGAAGATTTTAAGGCATCTTCTGTCATTGGTGTTCACAGATCAGAAAGTCAGTCTGGCAAAGGATGAAGTCCAGTGTGCAAAATACTTTCTTCAGGATCTGAGAGACTTTTATAAGGGGAGATATCCTCTTCCCACCGTAAAACCTGTTCTGAGTATTGATGATAATCCTCTGATCCCTCCCTGTTATTGTATCCTTCCTAGGAGTCGGGTAGAGGTATCACAGAGAACGGATTTCAAGTGTGTGCTTTGAAAAGTTGCCATTGGCAAAAGTAGAGGATCTTTTTCAGTATGAATTCTCAGAGTCCAGAGAAACAGTTTCCTTCTCTGTGTGCTTAAAGTTCTTTAGGATTCCTCATACCTTCGCTTTTTGCTTCTTCTGGAAAGAGGGGCTGTGGAAATAGAAGATACCATGTCATAGTTAATTTTACCCAAACTTTCATAACCTCAAAAGTATTTTAATCAAGAATTGACACTTTAATTATCATTTACTCCTTTCTTTTCCTACCTGGTAAACAACTTGTTGTTTTGTTTGGGTTTTGGATTTTTTTTAAAGGTTTTTTTGGTTTTGGGGTTTTTTTGGTTTTTATTTTTTAGAATCCATATATAGCACTTTTAAAATTATTTATCAAAAAGATAGGTTAGTGTCTCTATCCTATCAACAGATTCACTGCTTTTTCCTTTTGGGGTTAGTGGAATGCAAATTAATGGCTTCTCCCATTGAGTAATACTGTATGACATTCCCAATTCCTACTGCCTGAGGCCTCTAATCCTGGTTGTATTCCTTAATCTATGTATATTTCAAATCCTACATACTTTTCTAATTTAACACTATGTCTTTTTTCCAACATTTCTGCAGGAGTATTTGAGATGCCACATTTTCACAAGGGCAATTTAATTTATGAAATACTAAAAATAGTGATTTCTCGTGATTATTTACACTGCTCTTATTAGCTCTTAGCTCCAGTATTGTTCCATTTTATTTAAAAAATGAGATATTTCTTGTTAGTTATGTTGCACATTCACCCAATTTCATAAACAGTAAACCAGACCTTATTAAGTTAATACGAGTCTTGCAATCTGATTCCGTTCCCACTGAAGTAAGCATAACCCATCCAAATCTTTTTATTTGATTATGATGTATTCTGTTTCCTGTTGTAATTTTTGGACTTTGCTCTGGTTTTCTGATGTGAGGTTGAGCCTTTTGATAACAGAAAATTTAAAAAGGTATTGTGAATTTTCCCTACACTAGGTTGTCTCATGCACAACTGTATATTCCTTTGCAGGGTAATACGTTAAAGCGATAGTCCTTGGACTGATAAGTACTATTGTTTTCACAGTTATAAATCAAAACTTACTGTTTCCCCAGCGAGGATTTGTGGCTCTCTTTGCCTGTTGCAAGAGAAAACCCGAACAACGTAGGCATCTATTTTAGCTGCGTTTAACAATGTGAAAATAGTTTGACAAAAATAAGTCTAATCTGAGCGTGTACAATGTTTGTGTTCTTTGACATTTCTGTCTGCAGATTTTCCTCGCAGAGACGACTAGGCTGGCTTCCAGGCAGATAACAAGTTATCAAGGGTGCATAGATACTAGCTGCTGATTTCCACTTCTGCATTTTCATAATCAGATTGGACTTCACACAAAAGAAAATCACTTTGGTGACTGTTGGCTTGCAGGAGCTCTTTGAATTTCCTGTTTTCTACATTTCTTGAAGCTCAATCTGATTATGAGAAGAGAATTAAGTACCTTGCTGAAGTAACTGATTGACTAACTTATAAATGCAGTGCTTACACGCTTTAGCTTCAGCAGGGACATGAACATGCCTTGAAACCCTGAACAGGAACATGTAAGTATCCTCAGCTTCATCCATATTTCTTTCCTTGGTGAGACTATTGGGTCTTTTTTTCTAATTTATTTGAAGATCTGTGAGATAAAAGGTCTTTGTTCCTCAAGTATTTAATATTCACAGCTTTGAGCAAATACAGTTTCTGCTTGTCCCAGTAGTCTGGACAGGCTTTGTCAACCTGTTTCAACAGGAGAAACAAGAAGAAATCCATTCCATGGAAGCAGGATGCATCTGGTGATAAGACCAGGAGCATTTATGCATGATTATTCATCATGCTGGGATGTAGTAAGAGAGAATATTTAGGAGACTTAAAGGAAACTCAAAGGAGAGCAGTACTTTCCTGTAGCCTCAAAGGAAAGTGTTGGGAGATGGCTAGTTGAATAACCATAGCCGCACATTTTGCTTACAATGTGTAGTATGTACAGCAAACGACATCTTTCCTTTGTCTGGAGTAGCATATTTGGACAGTGAAATTGCCATCCTTTCGATCTGTATCTTTGCAGGAAAACCTCAATCGTAGTGCAGTGGGCCAGATATCAAATGAGCAAACGTTAGGATATGGCCTCACATTGTGCCAGGGGAGGTTCAGATTAAGTATTAGGAAAAATTTCTTCACTGTATGGGTTCTCAGGCGCTGGAAATGGCTGCCCAGGGAAGTGGTGGAGTACCCGTCCCTGGAGGTGTTTAAAAGAGGCAGATGGATGGAGTGCTCAGAGGTATGGTTTACAGTGGAGAGATATGGTTGGACAGGATGGTCTCCAAAGTCTTTTCCAACCAAACGATTCTGTGAATTTGTATGTGCTTTAGAGCAGCAAATTGTGTATTTGTGCTTCCAGTCACAGGCCAGCATTGTGATTTGTGTAAGTAGGAGCAAAAGCCTACAGATACTGTTAGCAGTGTCAGTGGGATTACTTGGAGAGATCTGGTACTTAGTAGTCGCTGAGGACAGAGGCAGAATCTGGTTACTTGTGGGAAGAGGTACAATCATTTCATGCACATGGGGAGCAGGAAGAGGCGTGGGCTGCCAGGCGACCTCAGAAACACAGAACTTGCCAGGGAGTTGCTAGTTTTATCTGGTGTCTACAGACCCTGCTGTGTTGCAAGGGTAAGCAGTTGGACACCTCCAGCCTGCTAATGGGGCTGCTGGAGGCATGACAAGGTGAGAGCGAGAAAAAGCCCTGGTCTATGTGCCGTAGCTTTGGCACAGTGCAGGGCGTGGTGTTGGGAATCCCGTGGTGATGGAGGTGCTGTAAGGACTGGTGCAGAAAAGCAACTTGCACTGAGTAGGCATATTTCTATGGCAGCCTTCCTTAGAGGGCTCTTAAAGTACCTTGTCTGTACGCATTGTCCCCTGGTGAAATGCAGAGAACAGTGCCCAAAAGAGAAGCATCCTGCAGCTTTCTGTCTCTTGATGGCACGGTAAGGTGCACTTTATGGCAGGTGATTTGCACTCTGGCTCCTTGCATTTAAAAATAATTTAAAATTTTATTTTTATAGCCCTATTTGTATTTGGCTCTCAGGGATACCTTTGACAGCCTTGGAAGAGCCAGTGGTATCTGTCAGGAGCTGACAGTATGTTAAAAACGCTAAGAGTAAAGTGCCTGTGTACAATGAAAAGAAATAAGAATTTCTGGATTGTAAGGCAGAACTTATTTGTGATAAGTATCCAACATTTCCCTCTTTAAGCTGTACATTATGTTATTTTAAACTAAGGAAGGAAGGTGTTTAGAGCTTTGATTTTTAGAAATATGACCATTTTTGTTTATGAAAACTAATTCTGTTCTATATTAGCTTTTTGGCATTATCTTTATGCTCCTCCATTTTCTTTGGATGAAACTGCAGCACCAAAGCTGTTGGTATAGTTAGGGCATTAACACAATCAAGTTATTTTTGGAATAGTTCTTTCTTAATAGTTCTTTACTATGCTGCTTTGAAATTTTTTCCTAAGTGTCAGGCTATTGTCCTGCACAATCTGCGCTCAGCCTGAAATTTAACATGAGAGATGCATGACACAAAGTGTAATGGCATCGAGATAGCTCTTCCTACCTAGAAATTTGCTGAAATGATGGGTTGTAAAGAGAGTTGAAGATATCAAACAATTTGAGTTGGAACCTATAAATAAAGATGAATTTCTGCATTCTCCAGTTATATGATTTTATCACTGTCTGGTGTCTATAAAATGCATCTTCCCATTAAGGTTTTGTCATGCAGCTGATGAGGTTCAGAAGTGTTAAAAGCTTCCACTCTCTTCCTTTTAAATTCTGCACCCTAGATTCAGTACTAAACTCAGTTCAGCAAAACCAGAAATCACCATTTCCCTGTTCCTTCTCTGTGGGAGACAGTACCTCATTCCTTCTTGCTCCTCAATCCCACAGCCTCCAGCTCACTGCTGAAGTTTTATGTTTAACCCTGGCAGTCAGGCTAAGGGCTGCTGCTGTCGCTTCCTTGAACCAATAACCATAATTCATTCCTGCCTTGACATACCTTCTGTGTATACCACGTGCCTTTGGTTGTCAACCTTGCTCTCTCTAAACCATAACTCCTCCACCAAATTCCCTCTGGCTGTAGGACTCGGTGGTTTCTCTGTTGCTGCAGCATGGAGTGGCTTTGCTTTCTGCCTCAGCTTCTCACTTCTCAGAAAACCAAACAGTTCCTCCCTCTCCTTTTTACAACAGGCTTGTCTTGGCTTTCCTGTCTGCTGTCTTTGTGTTGTGGTTTCCCTCTGCTGCCTCCCTGCTCTCCCTTTTGCAATTCCCCCAACACCTTTCTGTCTTCCCTGGTCTGGTACTTCTTGTGAGACACCACCTTCTCTTGTGTGAAAGCTTTCCTTAAACTCTAATTTTCCCAGTGTTCTCCAAATTGTTCTCTCACCCTCCTGTCAAGGGTTTGAGATGTGGTCTAATAAAGGGAATTGTTCCTGAGTAATGGAACTAATAAAGTGTGGTTTCCTACAAGAGTTCTCCATCTCCTGGATGTCTCTGCCCTCTGCACAGACAGGGATCCAGTCTTCTCTTTGCGTGCTGTGCCCTCTCCATGTATACTGCCTCATCACTTCACTAGTCTGTAAGTCTGTCCTTCGTTTCCCATCTCTGTAGCTGGATTGGTGTTCCATATGTGAGAGGACTGGATGGGTGGGCAACCATCTGCTCCCTCTTGGAATGGTTCAGAGCCAGACACATGCCTGCCTTCTCCTCAGCAGGCAGGTCTGACTGGTTCTAGAAAGTATAGTTTTCCTAAAATTTGTAGGAAATTCATATTAATTTCTCAGTCAAATTTATTCCAGTATGTCCTATGGGTTAAAAAAATCACTGGGAGTTGCAGGGGGATGGAGAAGATAGAGGAGACTAATATTCATTTTACCTGTTTCCTTAAAAAATTAGGATTAAAAAAGCAAATATGGTTCCTGTCATATTGCTAGGCATATCTCATCTTATTCTGGTCTCATAAAATGTCTAGAAGTGTTGTGCCAGGGATATAAACAAACACGCAGTGGACTTGAAATGCACAGACAATTAAATGCAATTGATGGCTGACAGTTGAATTAGATAATTGAGCATCTCAGGATTCTCAAAATGGGAAATAATTCATGCATTTAGGTTAGTTGGCATGAAGATTATTTATTCAGATTTAGAAATGAGACAAGAAAGAAAGGACCTGTGCAAGAGCTGTTATATATGAACACGTATATTGCATTTGACTGCTTGGATGATACCACATTGTACCTACAAATGACACTATGCTTTTCCGAGTCATATTCCTTTCCAGATGGAAACTTTTTAGGATTAAGGTTTAAGTTTTGTTGATGTTTGTGGTGGTGAAGTCATAAATAAGAAAGGTGATGCTAGCATTTGGTAGTGGTTTCAAAGAATTCGTGTCCAAATGCCCAGTCTTCCCCAGGCTTGCAAATAGAGGGGAATGGATTCTGCATGGCAGTGGCTTTGCAGCACTGAACGCGTAAGCAGCAGATTAAAATGTCTGTTTTTAAAAAAATAGGTTAGGATTATATAATAACACAAGCCTGGGATACTAATAACAGCGAAGATAATGTTATTGAGCAGATTAAGCGCAATTAGATCTCAACTACAGGATATTTAAATACAATGCCAGATCAAAACCCAGTCCCTGCAGCTTTACTTGCTTTGCTTCACACCTACCGGATTGACAACTGACAGCAAAGTAAATTATCATTTTCATTGTTGTTCATTTTATATTGCCATGGGAATGTACATCAGGTTATCCATTAGGACCTAGACAAACAAGTCTTTTCTCCACATACACAATCATGAAGCAAGACATGACTGAAAACAGAGAAATGTCTGCACTATTGGAAATTCTATTAGAAACTGATAAATTTGCTTGTCAGATGTCTTTAAAGGACCACAGAGATAAGAACTACCTACCGTATTCTTGTATGAAAAGTCATGAAAATTACAGCTTTATATAACAAATCTATTTAGAATTTATAATAAACCTATATGAGAAATAGTGTCAGCTCTTTCTCTCATTATCTACTTACTTAATTTAAGTCTCCTAAGCAGTGGAAAGGAGACATGAACTTGCAGTGGTTGATAGCACTTATGACCTGATGAAGTCAACTGCTTTAATCCTTGGACAGGTCAAACAGTGTGTGTTTCTAAGCAAACATTCCCTGAGGCTGCTGATGCAGGAGATGTCTCTTCCCTTCTTCCCCTTGTCAAATGTCCCACCTTCACAACAGAAAGTTAAAGAAGGCTTGAAAAGAAATGTGCTGCGTTAGTGTATTTAACCTTGTCTAAACTGGTGTTAGAATTGTTGAATGCAGGATTTGGTGGGTTCAGGGTTGGTTTTTTTTACTTTTGTACGGTTTAAAAATATCTGGATGGCTTTCTTTTGGGTTGGGTAGAAAGTTGAATATATTAACTCTCACTGCACTAGTGTTGAGGCAGAAAGGCATACAGTGTTTTTTAATTTAGTAAATAGAGAATTATTTGAGGCTGATTTGGAGCTTCATTTAGGTTTTTAATATATTTCTGCTGTATAGCTAAAAATATCTTCATGCCCTTGACCTTTCTTTAAGAGCTGCAGGAAGATTAAAAAGCATAAATGAGAATAAATTTAGAATTGGCTTATTCGAAGAAAAACGTTACCAAATGCTTTAGCTATCTGGAAAATGGTATTAAGTTGTCAGTCTTACATCATGTCCAACCTAGCAGAAATGAGCAAGGCAACCTGCGACGAGGGCAGGGCTAGAAATGGGAAGGTAGTTAAGTTTTCATTCCCCCTCTCAGTCTTTCCTCTCCTTGCACAAGCTGCCAACAAGGGTGCCAATTACAATTTGATTTTTGTAGCATGGCTGTCTGTATTTCTTAACATACCCCTTTCACCCCCTGCTTGTTCCGTGTACTTCAGCGTGCAGCTATATAAAATACTTTAAATCATTGCCCTTTTGGACTGTATTTGAACTAGCAATTAAAAGGTGGGGTTGTCAATAAATTAAAGGCATCATTAATGACATAACCACAGCTATAAAGGGTGAGTAATTGTGATGTTTGAGCTATATTTATTTATTTAATAATTAAAAAAATGTGTCTGTATCTGGGCATCTTTTATGTTATGAGGATATTCCAGGAACCAGATGACTTTTACTGATACCCACTGCAAGCATCCACTTCACAGTGTTCTTGATTATCTATTTTAAATTATTCACTTAACAAGACAGAGAGTGGTTGCTTTTGTGAAGCTGCCATCTTTAGGGCTTAGGTACTGCATTCCTGTGCAATAATTGTACAGCCTGATACTAGCTTTCATTTATGTTAATTGCAAGTAAGCTCATAAATTCCTTAGATTATTAAAAGACAGTTATCTCCTTCCTGTTGCTTTCAGTCAAGGATTTAAATATTGCCAACTTTCAGTCCTGCTTTAAAGAGAAATTGCCAGCATAAAATCTTTCATGTACCAGTAGTTTGCCAAGCTAAGAAAACAATAAATGGTTTTCTGTTTTGCCTTTCAAAACTGTATTTTCAGCATTGCAACGGTATATGTTGGATTTTTATCATTATTTTAAACTAATTAGTGATCTAAATAAGTATTTAATTATATGCAGACAGACAAAATAAAACTAAAATCGCACCTAAAAGATAATCAGTAGAGTGACTATACCTAGGATGCTAACAGGCAGCAAAAGAAATGGATTTCATGAATGGCAGTGTTTTCTCTAAAGCTGCTCTCAGTGGGTTCTTCAGAAAAAAAATCAGAGCTCTATTTCTGAAATGCGGGCAGTATGCACTCTCTGGTCTTGACTGTGAAGAGAAATGTAATTTACAAGCTACAGAATGAATGATTTTGTCACAAAAAGCATAAAATAGAGCCAACGGTTAGCTCCCCTTGAGCAGTAAAATGTGCTAATTGAAGGACTCAGGGTTGCTTTGCAAGAGTCAGTATTCAAGCTTGTAGAATACTCAAAGTGTCTAGTTTCTGTCTTTAACCAGAATGAGAAATGTAATAAATTATTCTGGACCTGGACAGTGTTGAGAAAAGCTAGTTCCCACTGCAGCTATCAGAATGGGTGATGCGTAAAGTGCTTGTAAGAGATAACTCCTCTATCTACAGAGCAGGTTGTACTTCCACAGCAGAGAATTGTGCTGATAGACTAGGGTGACAATTCATAATGTTCCTAAGCGTGAATGTTATATGTTTTACAAGATACAAGTCTCAAGGAGCATGTCATGGAGAATTAAGGTGTATTACTTATCCTAGTTTTCGGAACTTTAAAAGGATTTATGTTTGAATTAGGTTTAAACTCGGAAAACCTTGGTATTTCAGAATAATACTTCACAAATCATCTCTTCCCCAGATTGCAGCTGAGTGCAGTAGTCTAATTTTGGATAATGACTTTTTGTTGTGTGGCATGATACAATAACAGGAAACAATTTTAATAAAATTCTAGAAATTACGGGACATACTAGAAATGATTTATTAGACTCCGTAACAGGAAAGCTAGAAAGGTTTTCTAAAGGTGTTAACTTCTCAGATGTGTATTATTAGTGTGCAGTAAATGTATTCTTTTGACCTACTTATTTTTAAAGAGTGTCAAAAGTACTAAAATACGTCTCTAAATCACTCTACAGCTATTTAGAGACAATGGTTTGGCTAGCTGCCTGAAATACTATTTAGTAGGTATTTGGGAAGGAGGAGAAGGTTTCTTTCAGGTATTTTTGACAGTGGAGGACTCCTGTTGCTCACATTTCTTCTGTACAGTTTGTAGGACCCCAGATATGCTTTAAGTGATCAAGTTTACCTGCGTAATGGAGGCTGTACTGGTGTTGGAAGACATGCAGCCAGCATACATGTCATAGATCATCATGTTTATTTTAACTGGCAAAAGAGATTTTTTAATCTATTTGACACTGTAGCACCCAGATGTTAACCCAACTTGTTTCTCCTTGCTACCATGAGAAGCTGCACAGTCTGTGGATGTGGCTGAGTTCCTTCTTTTGACTGCTTTATCCTTGGTTGTTTTAAGACTTGAGTGAATAGATTCTGGCAGGACTCTGGCTTTTTTCATATTAAATATAATAGTTGAGCTAATGTATAGTTGGCAGACACAAGCACTTGTAGGTCAGGAGAAGTATGACTTTAGCTTTTTCTCGTTTGTACAATTCCTTTCCGACACAAGCTTGAAATTATATTCAAACATTCCTTTTCCAGTATGTGATATGAATCAGTTTTGTACCAGTGCCTAAGATCACCTTTGCTGATGTACTTAAAATCTGACTAATAAATATATTAAAGGGGGGGTTAAGGTACAAACACATCTCTTAATTCTGGGCCTGTCTGACTGGAAAGTTTATTTTCATAAATCATTCAACAGCAGGTTTACTGAAAGGAAGGTTAGGAGGCTCATTTGTATAAACTTCCAGACTTTCCCCCTAAAATAGTTCTTTTCCATTGGAAAAAATGCAGTTATCCTAATTTCCTGACTGTTCATCATTCTGTGAGACTGCACTTTTCCTCCTGCTGGGAGATTTCAAAACTTTTACAGGTGGTAGGTGGTATCAGAAGGGCCACCAGTTTGTGCTGTAGAGTATTTTAGAAAGGACTGTACAGAAGAGAGATGGGTCTTTTTGATTTGGGCTATACCAGTGAATAAGTCTGCTATTTGTAAAGAGCTGAACCTTACCATTTGCAATGCGATGTGTTGTCATTAAGCCCCTCTGTACCTCTCTTATGAGACCTCATCTGCAGTATTGTGTCCAGTTCTGGAATCATCAACATAAGGAGGATGTGGACCCGTTGGAATGGTTCTAGAGGAGGTTACAAAGATGATCAGAGGGCTGGAGCATCTCCCGTATGAGGAAAGGCTGAGAGAGTTGGGGTTGTTCAGCCTGGAGAAGAGAAGGCTCCAAGGACACCTTATAGTGACCTTCCAGTACCTGAAGGGGCTATGAGAAAGCTGGGGAGGGACCATTCACAAAGGGCTGTAGTGATAGCATGAGAGGTAGTGGGAATAAACTGGAGAGGGGCAGATTTGGACTAGATACAAGGAAAAATTTCTTCATGACGAGAGTGGTGAGACACTGGCACAGGTTGCCCAGAGCAGTGGTGACTGCCCTATCCCTGGAGGTGTTTAAGGCCGGGTTGGATGGGGCTTGGGCAACCTGCTGTAGTGGGAGGTGTCCCTGCCCATGGCAGGGGGGTTGGAATGGGATGATCTTTAAGGTCCCTTTGAACTCAAACTCTTCTATGATTAGGTCAACACGTTTTCAAAGACACTAGCAGTACATGGCCAAATATTCTCAAGGCAGTATTAGTTGCTGTTGGTTTGCAAGCTACACAACAGTTAATTTCCTTGTGCTGATTCTTTCGTCCATACCTGTTGCATCAGAGTAAAATGGGTTCAGAGGTATTAGTTGTTAGGAAACAATTATGCAGAAGTCCCATCTCACATCTGGCTTTCAGAGCGCATTAGTTTTATTAAAGTTAATAAAGTGAATTGTACTTCAGATACAGTCATGCAACTGTTTTATTTAGTAAAATAAACAAGGAAGATGCGAGTTGCATTTGCTTCTCAAGGAAAATCTGTCTTTTGTTGTTTAGAGTATTTATCCTGTGATGACTGTCATACAGCATTAATTTTTATGATGCACTTAGAATTGAAATACTTGAATTTCCAGCAGTCTCTTTTCTTCATTGGTGACAAGTAAATTTTGAATAATCAATTGGAATATATTTTTTTAAAAAAAACATCATCTGAAATAATGCAGATTAGTAGAAAGGAAGAAGGCAACATTTTGCATGTGACTAATACTAAAGTGTTTGTAAAAACTCTAAATTGCAGAGCTTTAGGTGTTGTAAAAGGCACTTAAATAGAAAATCCTCTGATCATTTTCAGTCCTGTGTATCAAAAGCTACTCCAGTGAGTACCAGAACTTGAGAGCTGGCAACATTTCCCTGGAGAAGAATGTGTGCATCGCCTCTGTTTGGTGCTGGAGAGGGTCATAACCAGTTTGTGCATGGCGATGCAGGGCTGATGGTTGGATTTGATGCTCTTGGAGGTCTTTTCCATCCTTAATGATTCTGTGATTCTATAGAATTCCTTAAACTGGTATTGTGTTACTTTCCAATATGATCAATCTTAACACGTGCTGAAGCTGAAACGTCATTCTCTTTGATGCTATTTTCACTAGTTGTCAGTTGGTCGCCAATGGGAAATTTAGAGATATGGTACAGAGAAATTTGTTGATATGGAAAGCTGTCAAACTGCAGCAGTTGCATTGCAAGCAAAATAGTTCTTGAAGACACTTGGCAGAGGAAAAGGAGCAACAAAGCTGGTGAAGGGGCTGGAGAACAGGCCTTATGAGGAACAGCTGAGGGAGCTGGGGTTGTTTAGCCTGGAGAAGAGGAGGTTGAGAGACCTCATTGCTCTCTACAACTACCTGAAAGGAGGTTGTAGAGAGGAGGGAGCTGGCCTCTTCTCCCAAGTAACAGGGGACAGGACAAGAGGGAATGGCCTCAAGATCCGCCAGAGGAGATTTAGGCTAGACATTAGGAGGAAGTTTTTCCCAGAAAGGGTCATTGGGCATTGGAATATGCTGCCCAGGGAGGTGGTTGATTCACCTTCCCTGGAGGTGTTTAAGGCACGAGTGGACGAGGTCCTGAGGGACATGGTTTAGTGTTTGATAGGAATGGTTGGACTCGATGATCTGCTGGGTCTCTTCCAACCTGGTGATTCTATGATTCTATGATTCTAGGAGCGATATTTGCACCTGAAATAAACCTGTTTATTTCATCAGGTCACATTGTGCTTTGAAGAATATATATTTCAGCAATTACAGTAATATGCCAATTACTTCTTTTAATTACAGATTTTTTTTTTTAATGTGGGGGCTGGATCAGCTTCTGTAAAATTTGCTTCTTATTGTTTTTTTTCTTTCATGTATGGTGGAAACTCTGGGGCAAAATATGTTTTGTATTATTTTCTCTACATCTGAAAAGAATTTTTTTTTTAATCTGGAGAACCCATATTTATAGCATTAAATTATGACAAATATTCATTATAGAATGTTTCATAGTTAACTGCAGAAGAGTGTTTTCTCATATTTTTAGTCATATGATATCCATCTACATCCTATTATCAGGGTCTCATAATAAGTACTGTAAGCCCTCAGCTACTACTGAGTCTCCAGTTTTCCATTAGAAATGGATCAAAATCAGCTTCATTAGATCAGACTTTTAGTTCCTCCTTGGGCAACATTTTTGTTAAGATCAAATGAAGTTTTCCCAAGCAAGCTGCAGAAAATAACCCCTGTCAGCAAGGATGTTTCTTGGTACATCCTAGATTGCAAATGCACCTCATCCTTGCAACCTCGAGGTGTTTTGATTAATTGCTTCTTTTGGAACTCTGTAGTGTGTGTTATGTGTGCTTCATTCACACATTAAAGGACACAGCTATTGCTTTCCCTCCAAGTTATGTGAGGAAAGAGGATTGTGTTTACCCTTTGTGGTATATCTCTAAGCTCCATAACATTTAAAAAATACTTTTCATGCCTTTGGTCTAATTCTCAATGTTGTTTTTCATTAGTCATAAAAATACAGGTTAAAATCTCTCAGAGGTTTTATGTAGGCTTTCATGCAGTAGTCTGATGCCTCTGACAGATAATCCTAGACAGATCTTTTCCACAGAACAGGACTTGTTCTTGGTAATTATTCTCATATTACGACTGCTGCTTCTTTGCTTTGAGCCATCTGATAAGGAGACAACATCACACAGTGAGGAAAATTCCTTCCAAGTAGAGGAGATTTTCCATGTGGGCAGCTCTTGAAATTAAAGATCTGCAGTTATTTACAATGCATAGCATGTTCCATACCGTCTCTTAAATTAATAAATGTTCACCTCATAGTAACACGTGTGTCTCACTGTTCAGTACTTTACTTCCTTTCTTCTATCTCATACTGCTGAAAGTTCTTAGAGATCCTTTTAGTGACAAATCAGGTTTTTGTGGAGCACTTTAATGTCCTGCTTGTTATGCTCGTCATGCATCTCATGTGTATTTTAAGCACCGCTGTGATCATCGTCTGACTCTTAAAATTGGTATTCACTTAAGGAGAGCAAGTAAGCTTTAGACAGTTGTGGTGTAAAAGCTGCGTGCTTTGCTCTATCGGGAAGAAATAGTCTTAAGACCTTGTATGGAATTCATTCATAAAGATGATGTCTGCATTTTGCAGAACAGAATTGGTGGCCTTATGTTTTTTCTCTAAACTTCATGCTACAGATGGAGAGAATTATTTATGTGGAAGGCTCCGTTTATAGCTCAGCAATCAGATAGCAGCTGTATTTTCCTCTGTTGCCAGATCCTCAGCAACATCTTGCCCTGTTTGTAAAGCCATCTAGTTTATGAAAGTTAGAAGGCTCCCAAACAGAACAAGCTGCTCGTATTTGTAAAGTATACAGCTGCTAGATCCAGAGCTGATGTACTGGGAGAGCAGCATTCCCATTTTTGTTTAATTGATAATGTTGGCACTTTTCATACCACCACTCTGAAAAGACTGCAGCTCAGCAGTCACTCTTGCCTGGCTTTATGCTGGCGTGCACCCATCGGAAAATAAGATAAGTCTCCTACGTCCGCCTCAGTTCTTGGAGATGCTTTAGTCAGTTTAAGTGTGCTGCTAACAAAAGATTTGAATCACAGGGAAAAGAAGAGAAGGTAAATGCTGCTCCACCTTGTATCTCGCTGTGTAGAAGCGCTAAAAGTTAAAAGTCATACGTGCAGCAATGTGTGGTGCAGGGCACACATCTTCTAAGGTCCTACATGATCAGACAGTTGAGGTGCTTGCCTACGCGCAGTGCCTTGTAGTGCAGCCCCATGGATCACAAAAATCACAGGTGTTTATCAGGCAATTATTATTTTTGGTGTGGTGAGGCAAATTTGGGTATATTTGTCATGAGTACAAGTTTAAAGTACCTCAAATTCCCAGTATATAAATGATGTTTATAATATATTTCTCTAATACTGATCATTTTTGTTGTTACAGAACTTGCCTTCATTTAAAAATTGGTTGTATAATACTTCAATAATTTTTCAATGTTTTATTTAACTTACAGATTTCAATAAGCTTTTTTTTGCCCAGCTTATCTGTAGAAATATATGCTTCATAAATGCCCAGGGCACCTATATTTAAAAGGCCATGTGTTATCTGTGAAAACTTATGCAGAGATTCAACAGCTCTACTGTAGAAATCAGTCAGCATAGGGCTGCAAACAAGGGACCTTTTGTGCTTCTACAAGTGCAGAACAGCACGAATTTTACAACTGCTGAGTGCACTCCTAAGTTAATTACCATTTAGAGTCTAAGTAAAATAATTCTCTATAAAAAAAATTGGATCTAGTGTCATATAGCATCCTTCTTATTATTTATTCAAATTCAACTATGACTGAAATTGTAATCAGAAGTGAGGTTTGAATCACAAGCTGTGGGGGTAAATGCATCAATTCAGTGAGGTTAATCAGCTTGAGTAGAACAAAGTGCTAGTGCAGCTATCTGGAACCTGAGTTATTTGTGCTATATGGGCACATTCTGTGATGCCAAGGTCTTACATTTAATAAAGGGGTTGAGAGCAACACAATTGGGCCATTTTAGGGATTTAGTTGAAAAGAAGCAGCATCATTGCTTAAGAGTTGTTTAAACCAGTGTGGTCTACAATGTGCACAGCACTGTATTAGTGTGTATACTAGTGTAAGTCTCTATAGTCTATATGCTCTGTAGTGTATGTAGACTGCAGGAATTATCCTCTAGTGGTGGACATGTGATTCCATGTTTTACTTACTGAGGAAGAAGAGATACTGCAGGTGGAAGCAGGTTTCTTCATGAAACCCTGAACTGAGTGGATTTATTCACAATGCAAGGAGGCATTCTGAATGCTTTCCTTTATAATTCACATTCAGTCCAGCAAACCTGCATTGTCTACTGACTCTCACTGTGCAATCCTCAGCCCCTCCAGTGTCTTTGGCTTTGTGCAGGCTTGACTGAGATCAAACTTTCTGTTTAAGGCCAGAGATATTCTTTATGTAAGGTACCTGGCAATTGCATTTCCTTCCTCCATTGATTTCTAATTACTACTATGTCCTTCCCAATATTATTGAGCTTTCAAATATTTTTGCATTGTTTAAAAGAAGGTTACCTTCCATATTAAGCTAAAGAAAACTTGTGAATAGCATGTGGGATTTGGATTCCTCTTTGTAATCACTGCTATAGGCTCTATGAGATTTATAGTACTCTCAAATTCTGCTCCATCAAAGTACCCACCTTCTCAGTAAGTGTCTGTTGACTCACTTCCAGAGTTATCTTTTGGTTTTAATCAAAAAACTTTAGAAATATTTCTGTTACTTTTTACTTTCTTATATCTACTTTTGGAGGAGTGAGAGGATAGGATGGGGGGGGGAGTGGTTTTAAGCTGAAAGAGGAGAGATTTACATATTGGGAAGAAATTTTTCACTGTACAGGGTGGGGAAGTGCTGGCCCAGGTTGCCCAGAGGTGTGGTGGCCACCCCATCCCTGGAGGTGTTCAAGGGCAGGCTGGATGGAGCTCGGAGTAACCTGATCTAGTGGGAGGTGGGGCTGGAACTGGGTGGGCTTTATGTTCCCTTCCAACACCAACCAGTCTATGATCTATGATAATTCTATGATTCTCCCAAGCATTTGACTTGCTTATTGTAGAGTTGACTACATTATATTGTGCCTTGCCATGTAAAGGCATGAAATGTAACTGATATGGATAAATTGAGCACATTAGAGTTTCAAGGGTAGCTATGTATGAATACATAGTGCTTTCAGAAATAGAGATTTGCCTTTAAAAGGTATATAAAATGGCCATGATTATTGTTTACTTCTGATAGAATTAAATAAAACATTCTGTGTTTTCAAGTTAGAGATATTAATGTCTGTCTTATTTTAGGAAGCACTTGACCACAAAAAGTCTTACTTTGACTGGAAAACAGATGGAACAAAGGAAGGGCGCATGGATAATTTGCATTCTTTTTCTTTCTTTCTGTTTTGTTACCAGTGCCAACACATTTTGGTGTTTCTTTGTGTTTGGAAGCTTATGAGTATTCTATTGCAGTGCCCTAGGGACTTGACTGGGTGTATTAGGAATTTAATATCATTATTACTGTTACAAACAAATCCATGACTTTCCAGTTTCAGAAAGAGAATGTGTTCTAGGATGGGAAAGAGAGAGGCAAGGGAAACTAATTGAATCCTAACTATTAGCACCTCAGGAGGCTGAGGGGGTTTCTCAGTCTTTAGATTTGTCTGCTACTGTACTTGGGATTTCCTTGCTCAGAAAATACCATGATAGTGTTTGGGAGAAAACGAGACTGGTCTCATTAAACATTACTGAGGATTTTTGTTGTACAGACTTGCTGAAACCAGCTGTGTCTTGTGGTATCACTGGGAAGAGAATTCATTTATTCAACAGGAAAAAAAAAAGCAATTCCTCATAGGTTCTGCCATGAAATTCCCATGGATTTGTTTCTCAACTCTTGTCACATCCAAATTAAGTTCTCCCTCTATTTTGTACTGCAGCCTTCAGTTTTAGTGTTGTGCTGTAGCAGGACTGTATCACCTTCATCCTTTTAAAAACATGTTTGGGTATCAGTGATTTGTTAACTGTTTCTCCCATAAAATGTATTTGTGTTTGGTAAAATACTGAGGATTTTTTCTGAAGGAAAAGTGAGATATGAGTGTAAAATCACTATCAACACAGTTATCATTTACACCAGTAGAACTTGCTGGATATTGATTAGGGCCAGGGCATGTCAACAAGTATTCATTACTGGAAAGTGAATCAGTATCTACGCTTTTATTGCATTTCACATCCAGAGATTCTGAATACACATTATTTTGGTGCCAATTTAGCATAGGGATGATTACTGGCATTCTAGATTGATTTTTAAAATAGTGTGTTGAAATAAATGCTAAGTGAAAGCAAGGCAGTATGTTCAGTGAGTGTCAGTTGCCATCCTATTTGAATTCAGACCTTACTTTTAAATAAGATCTCTGAGATACCTAATGTATTCTCTATAGGGTATATATAGGTGCGATTTAATTATCAGCTGACTTATAAATACAGCTGAAAGAGTATTTCTCAGAAAGTCAGCAAAAAAGGTCTGTCAAGTTTAGTAACTTGAATCTCTTATTGACTTGGGACATATCAATTGTACTGGAGAAGTATTTCCCTCTGGACTGTGATTTTTAGGGAAGGAAATGGAATATCCTCTTCAAATAAGATGCTTAAGTAAGGTGGTCTTATTACAAATACATACTTATATCTGTTTGGCTTCTTGCATATGTTTTTATTTTCACAGAGAGTATCACACTAGTTTCTCATTTAATGAAACACTGAAAGTTTATTTTTCAGGGACTTAACCTAGATGTAGTGGTTCATGATTTGGGAAAGACATCGTTCACAATACATGCCTTTTTTGGTACAAACTGCATGATAATTCATGCTGGTGTGCTGCATCTGTTATACTAGTGAAATTTTTACTGGTTCTCAAGTAGTGTTTGGCTGTTCTGGGTAGCTGCATTTACAGAAGCTCTTTTCATGATGGGAACTACAAACTGTTGCCTTTGTCTGATGTGCATCTGCTTCCTATCTTCTTTGTTGGGCATTTCTTTGATGCAGTTTCAACAATGATGAAATTTGTTGGTGACACCAAACCAGATGGGCCAAGAATGCTCTTGTGGCCAGGCCAAAATGCAATGACCTTGGGACATTAGAGTAGCAGACACCATGGGGAACAAAGGGAGATTAACTGCTTAATAAATACAAAGTTTTGTGAGGCAGAGATGAAGAATGAAGAAGTATTGGCAATGGGAGGACCTGGCCACTTTGGTCACATTAAGGGAAACTCATTTTTCAGATTGTTGTCTCAGTTCTGTCTTGACACGTCTTTTTATGATGACAAACATTTTGAACTTCACAATCCTATACTAGCACATATGGAGCAAGGAGAAGATAATCCACAGAATGAAAACCTTTGACCATGACAATACCAGTGAAATACCTTAAAGGAATTAAGGGATGTTCCTCTAAGAACTTTTTTTGCTTCATTTTTTTCTGGCATCCTCTCTTCCCACACCACTCAAGTGGATGGATCTCAAGGAAGGGATAGGGGGAGCAAAGTCCCTCCCACTATAAGAGAAGATCAAGTTCACAGCCACATGAGGAATCTGAAAGTATGTAAGTCTGTCAGACCTGAGGAGATGCATCCCAAAGTACTGAAGTAATTGGTTGATGTAGTTGCCAAGCCACTCTCTGATATTCAAAAAGTCATGGCATTCAGGAGAAGTCCCGGTAACTGGAAAAAGGGTAACATTGTACCTATTTTTTAAAAGAGTAGAAAGGAAGACCCTGGGAACTACTGACCTGTCAGCTTCACCTCTCTGTGCCTGGAAAGATCATGGAAAAGATCATCCTAAAAGCCCTGCTAAGGCACATGGAGGACAGGGATGTGATTTGAGTCAGCCAGCATGTCTTCATCAAGGGCAAGTCCTACCTGACTAGCCTAGTGGCTTTCTATGATGGACTGATTACATCAGTGGACAAGGGAAAAGCTACAGATGTCATCTATCAGGACTTCTTTAAGGCCTTAGACACAGTCCCCTATAACATTCCTCTCTGAATTGGAATGATATGGATTTGATGGGTGGACTGATCGGTGGATGAGGATTTGTTTAGACAGTTGCATCCAGAGGATAGTGGTCATAAGCTCAGTGTCCTGATGGACATCATTGACAAGTGGTGTCCCTCAGGGGTTCATGTTGGGACCAGCCCTGTTTGACAAAGACAGCAAGATTGAGGGCACCCTCAGCAAGTTTGCAGACAACACCAAGCTGAGTGGTGTGTTTGTCACACCTGAGGGAGGGGATGCTATCCGGAGGGACCTGAACAAGCTTGATAAGTAGGCCTATGTGAACCTCATAAGGTTTAACAAGGCAAGGTGCAAGGCGTTGCACCTGAGTCAGGACAACCCTCGGTGTCAATACAGGCTTGAGGATGAGGGGATTGAGAGTGCCTCTGCCAAGAAACACCTAGTGATACTTGTGAATGAAAAGCTTGACATGAGCCAACAGTGTGTCCTTGCAACCCAGAAAGCGAACCGTATCCTGGGCTGCATCAAAGGAAGCGTGGGAGGTGATTCTGCTGCTCTACTCTGCTCTTGTGAGACTACCTGGAGTATTGTGTCCAGTCTGTCTGGAGCCCTCAGCACAGAAAAGACACAACCTGTTGGATCAGGTCCAGTTAAGGGCTACAAAAATTATGAGATGTACGGAACACCTCCCATATAAAGAAGGGCTGAGAGATTTGAGGTCATTCAGCCTGGAGAAGAAAAGGCTCTGGGGAGACCTTATAGCAGCCTTCCAGTACTTAAAGGGGCTACGAGAACGATGGGGACAGACTTTTTGCAGGGCTTGTAGTGATATATCAAGGGTAATGTTTTAAAACTAAAAAGTAAGTAGATTCAGATTAGATATAAGAAAGACATTTGAGCAACCACACTGAGTTGAAGATCACCCTTCTCACTGCAGGGCTGGACTGGACGACCTTTGAAGGTCCCTTCCAACCTAAACTATTCTATGATTATATGTTATTGCTGTAATATGGTAGTTTACATTTCAACTCCCAAACAAGTGACCTTGCCAAAGTATTTTGGGAAAAAAGTAATCTATATTGCTTTGCTAGACTCAGATAAGTCATCAGTAGCTNACCACACTGAGTTGAAGATCACCCTTCTCACTGCAGGGCTGGACTGGACGACCTTTGAAGGTCCCTTCCAACCTAAACTATTCTATGATTATATGTTATTGCTGTAATATGGTAGTTTACATTTCAACTCCCAAACAAGTGACCTTGCCAAAGTATTTTGGGAAAAAAGTAATCTATATTGCTTTGCTAGACTCAGATAAGTCATCAGTAGCTTCCAGAGGGATGGAGTTTAATATATTTTTATATCCCCGAGAGTTTAATAATACAGCCTAAATATTTGTACTTGAATTTCTTATGCATGAATTACATGTATAGTAATTAAAAAGTAATTCAATTTAAGAAATTCTAAATGGATATAAATTGTGGTATTCCCATACTTCTACTAATAACATGCCCTGTTCTGAATTTGGTCTTTAGTTTATGAACAGAAAAGAACATTATACTTCAATGCATGCATTTAAAGCCATCACTTCTAAATAGGGTTGTCTTGTAAATTTAGTATGATCCATAACAATGAAAGTCTTCTATAAAAGTTGTGAATGCATTACTAGCTCTATGCTTTTTAATTATTTTATTTTTACATATATAATCTGTTTAAAAAAATCAAAACTATAAAGGATTGTAGCAAAAAGCAGTCCATTCAACAGAACCAAGTGTATGAAGGGTTTCTTTTTGGTCATATATTTTCTCCATGATTCTTCAAGAGCACAGCTAGCATTTAAAGCCCTTGTAGTAGAGAGTTATATTTTAAAGATTAGGAGAAGGCAAAGACGAAACAATGGCAGAATGGCCTTGTATTTTGCATTATATTGGAAAGGGAAAGTGATCTGGGTCTGTTATTCTAAAACTTGTGAACGCACAGAATTGTAGAATGTCCCAAGTTGGAAGGGACCTGCAAGGGTCAAGCCCAGCTCCTGTCCCTGCACAGGGCAACCGCAACACTCACACTGTGTGTCTGAGGGTGTTGTCCAAGTGCTTCTTGACACTTGTCAGGTTTGGTGCTGTGACTGCTTCCCTGGGGAGCTGTTCTAGTGCTCCACCACCCTCTGGGGGAAGAACCTTTTCCTAATGTCCAACCTAACCCTCCCCTGGCACATCTTCCTGCCATTCCCTCAGGTCCTGTCATTGGCCACCAGAGAGAAGAGACTGGTGCCTGCTCTTCCTCCTCCTCTTCTGAGGAAGATGTAGACAGTGATGAGGTTTCCCCTCAGTCTTCTCCAACCTGAACAGACCAAGTGAATTTAGCTGCTCCTCATACGCCTTCCCCTCTAAACCCTTCACCAACTCTGGACCCTTTCCAGTAGCTTTATCTCCTTTTTGTACTTAGCACCCAGCATTGCACCAAGTACTCAAGGTGGGGCCTCACCTGTATGGAGCAGAATGGGACAATTCCCTCCCTTGATGAACTAGCAGTGCTGTGCTTGATGAAGCAAAATATCCAGAAAATGAGTCCTGGCAGCACTTGACTGAGTCAGTGGAAAACATTCAATTGTACCTACTGCTTGGGCACAGAATAGTCACTGAAGCAGAGACAGTGGCAAGTAGAGGCTTGTTCCTGGTCATTAAAAAAACAAAGGGAGTCCAAAAGCAGGAAAAATGGCAAGTCTTTTTACAACATGTATCAAAAATGATGATAATTCAGTGGAGCAAAAATAGAACAATACTGTCATAACTGGTTTCCATGACGCAGAACAAAAGGAGAACTTAAGACCTAGAGAAAGGAGTTGTGCTTTGCTGTCCAGAAATTTTACTGTTATCAAGAAACACAGGCCTCTTCTTCAGAAGAAAAATATTTAGGAAACATTGAAAAGCACAGATATTAGCAACCTTGCAGCCCAATAAATACAAATTAGTCTGGTTTGACTAAATGAATTTGAAAAAACCACTCTGATTTTGAAATTATTTTTAGAAAGTCTTGCAGTGGAAATAATTGTGTTCTTAACTTTAAAGCAAGACTTTAAACTTTCCCTAACTTTTCTACTGACTTACTGTGTCCTTGTGAAGAAATCCTACAGCTCTAGTGGTTGAATTTCTCAGTAAGAACATGGGGATAGAGAGGAGCAATGTTTTAAAAAAAGTTTCTGAGGACTTCAGTTGACAGGTCAAGTGTTTTCTTGTGCTGTAGGATTAGATTGAGCAATGATATTGTTTTCTTTTAAAGACATGCACATTGAGGTATGTGCCTTCATTCTTTTTTTTGTTTGATTAGATGTATTTTGCATAAAGAGAAAAACACAAGAATTTCTGTGATTTCTGCCAAGAAAAATATGAAAAGAAACATTATCACTTAATTCTTTGCTTTTGTACAGAAGGTAGATCCTGAGTGGGATTATAAAATCTATTTAGTCCTCCTTTGAAGGGTAGTGGAGCTTTGGCTGTCTGCTCTAGGATAAAGTGGAGAGAAGAGCTTCTTTGATAGGAATGGTTGGACTCGATCTGGTGGGTCTCTTCCAACCTGGTTGTTCTGTGATTCTCCCAAGATGCAAGTTACAGTGAAGCTGGGATACGGCTTGTAATGCTGTTTGTGGATATGACGAGCTCTTTCTCACTTCGTGCAGGGTGTCATTCAATGTATAGAGCTTCTCAGACCCTCCCTCTCTCTTTCTCTCTCTGTACCTACAGAGAGATATCTTTATCTGTCATGCATACCTATCTACATATCTATAAACAACTACCATAGGCAACTGTGGGCTGCAGACTGAATGAGGTGCAGGCAGTGGTATGTAACAGCCCGGAGCTTTTTGCTTCCGAGGTACCTGTCAGAACTGACCGTCCTTGCAGTTAAACTGCTTGCTTTGTTGCCTTTCTGACTAGGTAGCAGTCAGGGGCAGTGCAGTCAGGAATTGGATGTCTGGTTCAGAGATAAAACATACTAATCTTCCATTTTTGTGAGTTAGTGTTAAGTATCATAAGCACCCACGCCCCTACATGAAATAAATTACTCCTTTCTTCACAGCCCCTATCTCTCATCCCTAAATTACATCATTACCAATGAATTCCATTTAAAGCGACTAATTTCTGGCAGGAACCTTATAAAGTCACAGTGTAATGATCTGCAACAAGGCGATCTTTCCTCTGGTGTGTCTTGTTGTATTATTTCCTTCTGAATCTTATTTTCTAAAATGAACTGAAAAACTGGTTGTCTTTCGGGGTTCATGTTTTTATTTTATTTTGTTTATAAACGTGTCCTGTTCCATAATCTTTCTTCAAAATGTTCTTGTGGGTGGAAAAATAGTTGAACATACTTATTAAAAAAAGATGAAGAAGCTTTATCAGTTGCCTAACATGTTTATAATGTCTAGATATTCTATCCCATCTTCTTAATTAGCTTTATGAACTGTGCCAATTTGCACACTGAGGTTGTCTGGATATTAGAAAGTGTTCAAGTATTAAAAAAGCATTAGGTTGATGCTGTTATGCTGTTATTTTAGAAATACTTTTCAGTTTACTCTAAGAAGAGAATCTTATATTTTAAGTTACAGCTTTTATATCCCTGCACTCTACGATGATTTACCGTGAGATCAACTGGACTAACTAAATTTATACTCTAATGAGTGTAGTTTATTTTGGAAGATGGAATATCACCCTAGTTCCTTACCTTTCTAGATGATTTCCTATTATTGCATGCAAAACATTACCCAGTTTTGGGGGACTTCTGAAGTAGATTTAATGTGTACTATGTTTAACTTTGTACATTTGAGCCATGTCTTCCTCTGTTTTCAGTAGTCATGGAATGCTGCATTCCTGGAGGTGTTCAAGGCCAGGTTGGATGGGGCCTTGGGCAACCTGATCTAGTGGGAGTTGTTCTTGCCCGTGGCAGGGGTGTTGGAACTAGGTGATCTTTAAGGTCTCTTCCAACTCAAACCATTCTATGATTGTGTATAGAAGCAATGTAAACATTTATTCTGATACAGCCTTTAAACATAAGAAGTGGTGTAATTCATGCTACATCAAGTTTTAGCCTTTCTGTGCAGACAATCAATAAAAGTGAGGGGATTCTCCTTTTGTTGCATGCTGTTAGCATTAGAAACTCACCCAGTACAGCTTAATACTTGCTTATTTAGCAAACGTGTTTAAACTCTGACATCGATAAAAGGAGAATGAGAATAATAGCATAGTAGAGGCAGCAAGGCATGGTATGAACTACACAGATCCTGTAAAAGAGCCTGTGGAACTTTGGAGTTTGTGAAAACTCAAAATAGGGCCATTCTTGAAATGATCAAGTGCAAGGGGAAAGCTTAGTCTAGGATTCATGCCATTTTGGAGGAAGATAAAGGATTCCTTTGTCTGATTTCCTTGCCCTTGTTTATGTGGTAGAAGGCTGAATTTTGCCTGGTTGAGGAAGAAGGTAATGTTTCAGTATGGAAGGAGGAGATACTGCTTAAGCAAGGAAGTCTCCTTCTAGTTCATCTGCTCAGGTTCAAGTGACACAGAAAGGAATTGATTTTGTGTTATGTTCCCATCTAGCATGATTCTCACCCTGCACTAATCCAGCTTCTTCTGTCTTGTGGTATAAGATGGGGAACTTTGTATCCAAATGTCCATCTACCAGTTTTACTGGAAGCTTTTTAAAAATGGAGAGAAATTGTTTCTCTTTGACCAGACTGATTGAGATCATGTCTCCCCTCTCTCCTGTCTTCTGTCTCATGTCTAGGACAAATAAAGTCAGATATAGAGGAGTTATTTTTTAATATTCAAATTGGACAGAGAAAGTGCAGTTCATTAAGAACTGCAGCTCATGTTTGCAAACACGAATGACCTCTGAGATTGTTTTAATGGTAAATCTCAGTTTTCTTAAATAAAACGGTTTGGAGTTTCTCTTTGGTATTCTTGATCCTATGCTTATGGGAATAAATAGAGCTTGGGTCAGAGTGGGAATTAAGTACTAGAGACAGAATGTGAAGGTTCTTACAGATAAGGGAAATTATTGAACTCCCTGAAAATAGGAGACAGGTGATGTAAATATCCCATATAAATTTCTGCAGACAAAATACAGAACAGGCAGAGCGAATTAAAAAATAACCAAACCAACAGAAGAGCCCTCACATAACTCTTAATTTTAAAAATCTCATGACTATGTTGTATACAGCTGTCTGTGATTTGCTGGACATGTGTAAAGAAAGAATTCTTGAAACAACTTCTATACAATAACTTTCGGAGAGAGTCCAGGAATTAATATTTTGTCTTCAGAAGACCCATGACCCTAGACATAGGATTCATCTTTCATGTAGAGTTACTTGCTGCTAAGATCATCAAATTTCACATTGCCAGCATTTGTTTTACAGAAAAACATTTTTAGAAGCTTTACTCAACATGCAAAAATCTTGTGCTCATGCTTTCATACTGTCCTCTGTGTTTTGAGACAGATGGCTTTATTGATATAATAATGGATCTTTGGACAAATTAATCCCAAGTGATTTCTTGGTTCTATTGATATTATTATTGTCTGAGAACAAAGGAGAAAATGTTATGGATTTCAGTTAGTGCAGCGCCCATTTAAAGGAAGATAGAGAAAAAATTGTGTTCTGGGTTGTTCTTCTTAAAGTCTCCTTTTCTTATTTGGTCACCATTAACATTTTCTTTTATATAGGAAGATAGTTCTGTAAAAGCAGTAATATGTTTTTGTACCATGAATGGTGATTGTACTCAAATCTCTTGATTTTTTTTTTTTGAGAGACAGATCTTTGTTTTTTGAGGTGTAGTCAGAGGCAACGTAATGCAAGTGCCTTCTTGATTTACACAGAAGAGTGATAAGGACTTTTAGCACTCACAGAACAGACAAAGCAGAATTTCCCAGAGATGGAAGGAAGATGTATTTGGCTATTAAGAAGGAAGCAGACCTGCTCCCCTTCCTTTCCTAGTGAGGAAGTAGTAAACTGTGAGGAGGTTTGCCCTCAGTCTCCTCCAGACTGAATAGACCATGTCTGCTCGCCATCCTTTGAGGTTTCAGAGCCTATTTGGATAAACCCTGAACAATTTGGTCTTAGCACAGCTTTGTAGAGACCTCTCGAGAGCCCTTCCAAACTGAATTATTCTATGATGTTATGAACAAGCGTCCACATTTGTAAAAATGTGTATGTTGCATTTGTTAAATAAGGCAAAACTGAGTTTTTCACAAGTCATATGTGGATGTAATACGCAGATGTCATTATGCTGTACTATGGCATTACTCTGTATATGAATAACAGCTTGTAATAGAAGGTCAGATCTTCTTGGGTAAAAGTGATTGAAAGTTTTTCCATCCGCAGAGGGGAGGTTGAGAATCCTTATGCACAATTCACGAGTCTCATTCTCTATTGACTTCTGCTTTATGGAGTCACTGTCCCCGCACACAATGTGCAGAAAACATTCAATCAGATTGAGCCTGTATGTTTTTCGCTATACTTTCCAAGGACATTGTGGGTAAGAAGCATAGAGAAGGATGACTCATGCTTCTCCTCGCTGATTTGCTTTGTTTCAGAGACCTTTCAAAGAAGGGTGTACGCTGTGGTGGAAAGAACTGATCTACCAAATGAGTAGTGTAGACTTCAGTGTCTCCTTGCTGCTGTTGCAGATCCCGGACATCCTTTTAAGATTAATAAATTAAATACCTAACTTTGGGAATGGATAGCTCAAGGCATGCTGATGCTTTCCCAAAGATTTGGGAAGCTGGTATGTTAATTAAATTAATTAAATAGTGAATATACTTTTCATGTATATAGCTATCAAAATGCATCCATAGTTGTCTGTTTATTTACACAGTTGTCTGTCTGTCTCTTGAACATCAGCACATGATTACTGGGGACATATGGTAGGGGAAAGATCATTCTTACTTATTTCCAGAGGCTATATTTTCATTTTTTCTTTCCTACAGAGACTTTCTGTGTAATGCGTATAACCCAACATGCTGTAAGTTGCATTAGAGGTTATGTTTAGTTGAGGTTGAACACACAAACTGAAAAGGGGATGAGGCTGGTTTTCTTAATGAAATACCTTTTGTGGGAATGCATATCTATTGGGAATCTTTCTAATTGGCCTGAGCCACCCAGACAGCTTTGGCTATAATATATGTTATAAATTAGAAAGTGTACAGACTGTATTTCTCGTGTTACCAGGATCTATTTATGCTGTGAAACAGTCTCTCTGTGTGCAAAACCCAAGACTGTTTTATCATTTATGATGATAAAATTGAAGTGCTTTATTTGTGAGCACCATTGAGGTGCAAAGAATAAATCTAGGTTTATTACGAAATAGCTTGCCATACTTCATAAAATTTGCCATTCTGCTGGTAGGATTTGATGGTCAGTAACATGTTATGCTGTTAAGCATAGTCTTATGAAAATTTCTCTTGGAAATTTAGTTCCATTTTGTTATAGACTGGAGCGGTTGTTGTTATTTCATCGCATTATTACACAAAACCTGTTTTCTTATAGGGAGGAGTTACTAACGTTACAAACTCTGAATTACCAAAAATGTCTCTATTTTTTTACTCTGTGCAAAGCAGTGCTTTAAGAATCACTATATAAAGGCATGGAAATGTTGTGTTTATCATTTTCTTCTGTTTTTAGATGTAAGGCAGTGAGAGTTGTTTGGCTTGATATATGGTTTATCGCTCTCGCTATTCTAATTCAATCATTGTCTAGAACATTGAGAACAACCCAAATAAAGTTGCTGTTAGGTTCAACAAGTGTAATTGAAAAGTTATAAATACAATTGCTTTCTGAATGACACATTGTGTAGTAGCGTGTTGGATGTTTGGCAGCATCATATAAAGTCCAGACTTTGTATATAATGGCAGCTTAAGTCTAAATTTCTGAAAGAAGAGATATATTAAAAAAGCAAGGAAGGATGATGGTGTAGCCATAGCCGAGGCCCCAAATACTGCCATGTTTGCACATACGCCTTCACATGCGTCAAACTATGACAGACACAACAGCTGGTATTTTTAAGAAGTTTTCAGTGTGGAGACACAGAGAACTTTTTAGATGATTTGTGGATATTTGAAACTGGTTAATTTTCCACAAATACTGAACCTTTTCTTGAGAAACTTAGGAATTTTGAAAACTGCCTGTGTCTGTCAGTATCTGTATAAATGCTGTAGTTATGTAGCTTTCATTTCCAAAATAGTTAATTGTCTTTTAAATCTGTAACAAATATTTTTTGTTACATTCATTCCTTTTATTCTTCTTACTTCCTTCACTGGTGAATTTCTGGAAGGAATGGGTTGATAAATGAAACATCTGGAATTTTGAAATTGTAAAATGCCTCAAAGTGTCAGAAGTGGTCTTGCATGGGATGAAACCTCTGAAGAAGGGACAAGTTGGGCAGGCTGTGAAAGACCCATGGAAGCTTGTTGCCACATGAGCTCCAGGGTCAGTTAATGACATTCTGGTGCTGAGCACTGACTGGTGGTGTAAGTGTAGCCTAAGTTCACTTCAGCAGCAATAATGAGGGTGCCCTCCTTCATGGCAGCAGTG
This sequence comes from Piaya cayana, assembly GCA_013389865.1. Lineage (NCBI taxonomy): Eukaryota > Metazoa > Chordata > Aves > Cuculiformes > Coccyzidae > Piaya > Piaya cayana. Next base: position 7,077 of record WAAB01004759.1, on the reverse strand, counting down.
CTTGGTGCCTCACCCTTACAGGATTTGGTACAAGCTAAATAGGGGGACTTTAGCCCATAGGATGTTTGCTCTGCTGCATTATCTGCACTGTAGCTTTTCAGTGTTAGAAGACCAGCAGTATAAAGGTCACACCAAGAGTTTTCTTTGGCTGTAAATGGAAGTAACAAAAATTTAACAGTATAAAAGATGACCATAGATTGCAGAATAACAATATCGGTGTTCCTGTTATCTAAAAGTGCTGTGTGTATATCGCTTTCCACTGCAGTATCTACTTCATTCTTCCTTGGAGACAAAGCAGTGACTGAACTTTCATAACTTCAGCCACTGAAGTTGGAGCTTTGCAGGCTGGTGACTTGATTTCTGCTTTAATGTTAGTTTGAGACAGCAATCAAATTACAAAGGGCAGCCCCCAATGCCGGTAAGAAATCTTCAATTAGACAATGTTGTATGAAGACTACAGAAGACCACGTAAACATATGTAAACCCTCATTTTTTTTAATTAATGACTTTGTACAATAGCTGCCAAGCAGATGAAGGAGTCTGGATGAACTTGGGCTTTCCTTGAATCAGAAAGCTACATGAAACTTCTATCCCTGTCTGTCTGGATGTCTCCTCCTCATTCCTCTAGATCTTTACAAAAGAACAAACCCACCTCAGTGCCTGGTTTTACCTTAAAGCCTGTCTTCAGAGTATAAGGACACCGTTTGCTACCTGTATTTCAAGACACTGCTTGAAAAATTGTACTTTCATGTGCCAATAGGAAATATTAATTCTGCTGGATTTTTTTTGTATAGCTCTGTAGCCCAAACAGTGCCCACTTGAAAACTTTAGTAAAAAGGGTGTTGATATGAATGAACATTTTTGCTATCAGCTTATTCCAAAGACCTAGTAGATATGGAACCTGAGATTGTAGGGAGTCTCTTAATGTATTAGCGCTTCAGTAACCTGCATTTATAGGTGAAATTAGTGACTCTTGCAGTCAATGTATGTGAATCTGAAGCAAAGGAATGTCTGTCTGGGTTGATTGCCTGCCTTTAGTGAGTGAGGATCAGTTTGTAGTCTTGTATTTAAAGAACAGAAAGGTAAATGCTGAAGCAGTATTGCAGTTTGTCAGTAAAATGGTTTAGAGTAGAAAGGATTAGGAACAGGTAACCTTTGATAAAACATTGTAAAAAGTTTCCCCTGCGTAATCGATATGTATTTACTGCCTTAATTTTGTCTGGAGGGTTTTTTGGCACTTCTCCAAAAGTTCAGCTCCTCTCATTTTTCTGATCTCCTTTATTTCCCAAATGCCTTTCTGATTTATATTGAACAGGGTTTTTTGGGGAAAAAAAGGATCCCAAGTTCACATGCCACAAATGAAAAATTTAGACAAAGGATTTTAGGAAGGAAAGGAGGAAAGGAAGTAGAATGTTAGTTATATGGCAAGAGGAAAAGAATAGAATTTATAAACAACTTCAAACCTAACAACGTAAGAATACATTTATTAATTTGCTGTCAAATTGTTACTTTAAGTGTTCTATCAGCATTGGGACCAAGGAAGGAAAGACAGGCTAGTGGCATCACGGTTGTTCTGCAGAAAGCAAACTCGGGGTGGTACAACAGAGCTCGCGGCAGGAAGGGAGGAAGCTGCCCTGGATGGGAGCTCATGCGTCTCGCTTCCCCACTGGAGGAAGGCGACTGAAGCGTGACTCTCCCGAGGCAGCCTATCTTGCACTGCTGCCAAATCTACTGCTTTTGGCAGTAGTCTAACACTTCTATGAGTCATCTATCATCCTACCATTTTTTCAGTTTTTCTGTCATCAGTGTGAAACAACAGATTTTGCCCTCCTCCTTTTCTAATCCTGCCCTTACTGTTGGTTTGCAGACTGCTGTATGAGCAACATGCATGTGCTCATCCACTGCTGCCCAGTGATGGGAACTTGTCCCTTTGCCACCCCCAGTAAGTGCTGAATGAGGTCTATTCAGCTCAGCTTCTTCCTTGTCCTTTTTTTCTTTTGAGGAAAATAGCTGGCGGGTTCAGGTGCTGGAGCATGTGTTATGATATAGGTTAACTTGTACTGCTGTGAAATGTATCCCAGGCTGTGTGTGTGCATCATCCATTTAGTAGGGAAGGGCACTGAGCCAAGGGCAGGCTGGCATCTTGTCATCATGCTGGCTATGGTATGAATTTCAAATTTTACTAGGTAGGAGCATGACTACTCAATGCCCTCTACTCAGGTGTCAGGTTAAAGCCATGATCTAGCCTTTAAGCATCATGGGAAACCGCTAGTGCTCCTCTGGTTGTGAAACTTGTGTTGTGACACACATCCTGTATTCTTGTAAAACATTGAGATACAAGTTCAGTATTCATTTCAGCAAACAGGAGAATTGAATCCTCTCTTCATTAACAGTGCATGAAACAGTGTCTGCTGGTTGGTTCAGGGCTTTGATTTTTATTCTAAACCCAGATGGAAATATTTGCATAAGTCCTACAGTAGTCCTTTGCGAGGGCTTTTTAGTTCTTCTCACCCCAGTTAATATTGCAAACTTAAGAAATCCTCTAAAATTAGTTTTTTCCATTATGCCTGTTTCTGAGCATTACAAATATGACAGAAAAATCTAGAAATCACAGCTAGTGCTGCTTTCCAACAGACTGTGAAGCTGCAGTGATTATTTGTGGGGTGTGTGTGTGTGTTTATCTCTTTTGGCTAGTGAGGCCTTCCATGTTTCCCCATTTTTATTTCCCCTCTCCACACACTCCTTCCCAGCTGTCGTAACCAGTGCAGCACTCGCCCTCTGGCCAGTCTGTGGAATAAGCTGTTTGTGAGGCTGCTGGTAATGCCTCTCAGTCCGCCACTAGACAGGACACATGCAGAGATGCTTGGCATCTGCGCTCCGACTCGCTGTCTAGCAGCCTGGTACCACCTGGTACCCTCTGGTCCAGAGTTTGATGCTGTAGTTGGTCATGAGTACTCTGCAAAGAAACCCTCCCATGCCAATTGCATCCCCAGAGCAGCTTCTGCCGTGCTGTTGTAAAAAGGATACATTTGGCGGGCTTATGCTTTGCGCTGCTGGAGAAGCAGGACGTTGAATAATATTCGTTGTTGTTTCATTGAAATTCTACTTACAACTGTAGCTGCAGCTCTTAGCCTGCATGGAAAATACCAGTGATTTCTTGAGTTTTCTTTTTTCAACACAGCAAGTCCCTGATTTTCTCCCTGGGAGCCACCGTGCCTGGGATGCCTTGTCTCCTACTACTCTAAATACGATGGAGTCTACCTATCCCAGTAGGGCCTCTCACAATCCTGAGCACAATTACAGGCTTGTGAGAATAGCTCTGAAAAGAAGGAATTGGATATGCTGGTGGATGGGAAGCTCATCATGGTCCCGCAATGTGTGCCTGCAGCCCAGAAAGCCAACCGCATCCTTGGCTGCATCAAAAGAAAAGGTGACCAGCAGGGTGAGGGTAGTGATTCTGCCCCTCTGCTCTGCTCCTGTGAGACCCATGCACAGGAAGGGCATGGGTCTGTTGGAGTGAGTCCAGAGGAGGTCCCAAAGATGATGTGAGGGTTGGAGCACCTCCTGTATGAGGCAAGGCTGAGAGAGTTGGGGTTGTTCAGCCTGGAGGAGAGAAGGCTCCAAGGAGATCTTAGAGCAGCTTCCCGTGCTGAAAAGAGCCCTACAAGAGTGATGCGGAGGGGCTCTTTACCAGAGCGAAGAGATAGGATGAGGGAGAATGGTTTTAAGCTGAAAGAGAGAGGAATTAGGTTGTATTAGGAAGAATTTATTTTTCCTGTGAGGGTGGTGATGCACTGGCCTAGATTGCTGTTCCAGCCCTGGAGGTGTCTAAGGCCAAGCTGGATGGTGCTTTGAACAACCTGATCTAGTGGAAAATGTCCCTGCCCATGGCAGGGGCAGGAACTGGATGAGCTTTAAGATCCTTTCCAACCCAAACCATTCTGTAATAGGATCCTATGATATGATGGACAGAAACCCTTAATGAAACAAGACCTAAAGGATCTGAAAGTCAAAGAGTGAGGTTTTTAATCAACACACTTTATTTTATCGGAATTGATATTTATTTTACTTACGAGCTATAAGTGAATTCCCTTTTTTGGCTACCTGTTTGTACTCTACAAATTATTCACTTCCCATTCATGTCTGAAGTAATCTGGTGCCTGTACAGCATTTATTTTTAATTTTGTGTTTGTTTGTTGTTTGTGGTTTACTGTTGATCATAAATAACAGCCCAGTGTCTCTCCAGTTTATAAATTCTGCCATCAGGCTGTCCCAGAGATCCTTTCATGAGGCGTATCCTTCTCAAACTCCCTGTTATTACTTTTTAAAAGTGGGGCGAGGGTATTGTGAGTTTTAGAGTTATGTTTGTCAGAGATGAGTAAGTATTGTGACATTTTTCCTCCATTTCCTGTTGCCCTGTCTCCTGTTTTAGATCAGTGTGGAATATATTCAGAGATGTGTGTTCTGAAGTGTAATAATAGGTGTGTAATAGTCTAAATTACTGGGCTGACTGGCTTTGAGCATGTGTGTGCATGCTTTTCATAAGCAAAGTCTGTATTCATCCTGAGGTGCTTTCTGCATTCTGACAGCACAGCAATCAGCATAAAATCAAGAAGGGACTAGATGAATGCTGTATGTGCAGCAGTCAGTGGATTTTGAGTTCGCTTGCAGTTGCCACACTTGCAGTTGTTCCTAGTAGTTTTGGTGACAGGTTTTATAACATTAGAGGTCAAAGTGAAATTGTTCTCTCTTTCATCCTTCTAAAAGCCTGTGGTTGTAACATCCTTTGGACCAAATCCAATCCTTGAGTGCAAGCATTGAAAGAATGAAAAACATCCCAGCTGCAGAGTTTAGATGTGCAGGATAGGTGCAGGTAGTAGAGGGCTGCTAACTTCTGTGGTAGCTGTTTTCACAGTGGTGTGTTGAAGATGTTCAGAAGGTTGGCAGCAGCAGTTAGTTGGTGAACCTGCAAGGGTACAAATTACTGGCCAGAGCTCCAGCACAGCATCTCCACAGCAGGCATGGATATATCATAGCTCCACAGCTGTTCCATTCCTCCTGTGACATTGCATATGGTGACTAAAGCTTATCCAATCTCTGCATTTATCTTTTCTTACTTAGGGGAGAATCTCTAGGCTCTCTGATCTAGCAGCCTGGGTATATAAGTTATTTTTGGTCAACGTTAATATTGTTCTGATGTCACGCTTGATAGTTGTGCAACTTTGGACTAGAGGCTGAGTGATATCTGTTGTCCTCTTTTGCCACCTCCCTGACATCGCAATCTTCCTTTTGTCCATCAATTCCCCTTCTTCTCTTAATTCTTCTTTCTCAGAAAGCCCTTTAAAGTAAAAAAATGCCCACCCAAACTAACACAAAAACCCTTAACTCACACTTTCTTTTTGTTTTCTTATTACTAGTATTACCCAAATCAGGCAGAAGATATATTATGGGAAAACACATCTCTGAGTGGAAGGAGGTAATACCCATGCAACAGTTAATAGCAGCAGAGAAAGACAGAAATTATATTTTCAAAAGCCCAAGAGGTTATTCTCACTTATATTTGTTTGATGCTCAACTGAAAAAAAAAGGAAATTTCTGCACTTCTCTTTAAATAAGCTTTTTATCTGAAATGTTATGGCTGTGTGTCATCCACTATAGCTGGATTTGTCTAACTTCTTGTCAAGTCAGGATTTATTTGTACAAACCTAATTTTAGGGTGGTTTGTTTTTTTCCTACATAAAATTTAAGAGTTGGGATTTTTCCTCTTTGATTTAATTTGTCATGCAACATTTCTGCCTCCATCTCTGAACGCATCTCTAGTTGGTTTTTGGATGATCGCACAGATTTGACATTTGGTGGTTTTCATGGCTTTTAGGGAGCTAAAAAAGGCTGACAGTCACTGGCTGATTGGTATGATAGGAGAGGTCAAATTTAGGACCAGCATCACTTCGTATAAAAGTAAGTAAAACACCACTGAATTCTTAGCCATTTGTGGTGTACTGAATTTGGACTTTGAATTGAATATGAATTGAATTGAAACATAACCCATATCAATATTTATTGAATTGCAGAAGCACTTTTTTTTTCATAATTACGGATGTAAAATGTATGGATGTGTAACTGTTAGGTCCTAGTGGGAGCACAATTACTAACAGTCTTTGGTATATTAGGAAAATTTAGCTTAGCAGGCATGGTGTTGTTGGACTGATGGTTGGACTGGATGAGTTTAGTAGTCTTTTCCAACCTTAATGATTTGATTTTATGATTCTGTGAAAAAGTGGTTTTGGTTTTTTTTTCAATTTGCAATAATTCTACCAAACAGACATCACCAAAGCGTTGTCATTTGTTTTCCATAAGTATAAGATAGGAAAACTCATGGTTTTCATCTCCAAGTATAGTTTGTACTAGTGGTATAAAAACAATATCTGAGGTCCACATTTCTTACAGGGAAATTTATACTCTGTGCTACCACAGAGCCAGAAACTCTTATGCTGTGTGAGCTGATTTTAACCCGAGACCATCATTTTTGTCTTTCCCTTTATTTAAAATATGGCATACACAAGTATAATATGGTTTTAAGATCAGAGACCAATTTATGTTTGAAATGCTAGAATAAATAGTTTTTCTATTGCCTTTATACGAGTTACATTGAACCCTTGTCCAGTTGTCACAAGGATAAATCAAGATAATATAAAGTAATCCTTTATTATACATTTACAGTTTTACTTTCCTGTAGTCAAGTCTTGGAAAGAAACTTTCTAAATAATCCTTTAAAGGAGGGGAGCTTTGGACAGAGCTATGGATTCTCTGTGGATTTGTCTGTGTTAATTTTTAGGAAAAGTAGTCATTTCTTGGGGAAGAGGTAGAAAATTAAATTTAAAGAAAAAAAGCCCAGAAAAATCCAGCAACATATGATTTGAGTCCCCAGTGATGATACTCAACTGCAAAGACTTTCCATGCTTTGTGGATAAGTAAACAAAAAGGTTATTGAAATTGTTGCAGAACCACAAGATTTTGCCTTAATATCGGCAGAGAAAGATAAGAAAAAACTTCATAGGCTGCTGGATGAGGGAAAGG
>WAAB01004758.1:29484-58645 GCA_013389865.1 Piaya cayana | reverse complement strand
GACTCAGCCCAGTGGTCCAGCCTGTTCAGATCCCTTTGCAGAGCCTCCCTACCCTCCAGCAGATCCACACTTCCACCCAGCTTAGTGTCATCTGCAAACTTGCTAAGAGTGCACTCAATGCCTTCATCCAGGTCATTGATGAAGACATTGAACAGGGCTGGACCTAGCACTGAGCCCTGGGGAACCCCACTTGTGATTGGCCTCCAGCTGGAAGGACTTCTTGAGCCATGTGCACTCTTAAATCTCAATGTTTCCTTACATTTCTGTGTCTTTGGTTGACAGACTTTTCCTGTGATACTAAACTCCAGAGTACATACATATTACAGATCCAGAGGTCCAGAATAGGTGTGTAGTGGTAGGATGAGGTGGAATGGCTTTAAATTGGAAGAGGTCCACCTCAAAGCACAATTGAGGGCATGGTGTGTGAAGGGCAGGAATACGAAGACAAGACTAACAGATAGCAGAAGCCAACAGACAGCAAATGGACTTTATTTTCATCCGTGGAAGTCTGCCTACACAAAGCTCGGCAGTTTAACACCAAGGCAGGTGTTTCATTGTCTTTATGTCTAAAACAGAGCTCATGATGTTTCAGGATGAAGTCACACAAACCTGTTACCAAAGGTATCTATGGGCTTTTCCAAAATTTTTTTTTTTTTTTTTCTAAATCACACATGGGTCAAGAATCCTTTTCCCATCAGTTAGGGTCACCCTGGGAATAGAAGAAACTCAAAGAACCATGAAGGAAGAGGAGATTTGAAGGACGAATGCATTTGCACTGTAAAAAAAAAGGAAATTCTATCACCTGGAGACAGGTTGAATCAAAAGAGTGCTATATTTCCCACCCCTTCTAATCATCTGTTGTACGCATTAGGTCTGAGTAACTCTTCCTTTGTTTTATTGCACATTGTGTTAAATCACTTCCAGTGTTGAGGGTCCAAGAATCTAAGGGGTAAAAATGTTCCACACCCTTCCTTCTTCATTAGCGAAAATTATTTAGCATTTGTTTGCAACTGGCATTGTTTCAAGGCTCACATTTAAAGNAAAAAAAAAAAAAAAAAAAAAAAAAAAAAAAAAAAAAAAAAAGAGGTCTTGAACTTTTCAGATTTTTTTTTTTTAGTTTATTTTTGTTCAGATCCTAGACCTGGAATGAAATGTGACGTTACATGCAAGTTTTATTCTCTTGCCAAAGGTTTGTCATGGACATATTTACAGAAAATAATCTCTTCCATAAATAGTAAAAACATGGGCAGCTGGTCCTAGGCAGTACAGACTGCAATAAAGTTCTCATAATGAAGCAGCTCATATCTTACAGAGTACATGACAGACAGTGCTATTTGAGATCATGTTATTCTACCTGATTTTTGGAGTTAGGCTGCAAATGGCGTTAAAGTTTTAAACATTTTGAAAGATGCACAGGAATAAAATATCCTTCTACAAAGGCTAGAGGAAGCTACAAAGGCTATTCTGGTTTCTGAGGGTTTATCAGAAAATCACCTCAAGGAAGACAACATTCACAGAATCACAGAATCAGAGAAAGGTTAGGTTTGGAAGGGACCTTAAATATCATCTAATTCCAATCTCTCTGCCATGGGCAGGGACACCTCCCACTGGATCAGGCTGCTCAAGGTGCCACCCAACCTGGCCTTCAACACCTTCAGGGATTGGGCAACCTGTTCCAGTGTCTCACCAACTCCATCATGAAGAATTTCTTCCTAATGCCTAATCTAAATGGTTCCTTCTCCAATTTAAAGCCATTCCCCATTGTCCTATCACTACATGCTCTTGTAAAAGTCCCTCCTCAGCTTTTCTGGAGTACTTCTTCAGGTACTAGGAGGATGCCCTAAGGTCTCCCCTTCTCTTCTCCAGGCTGGACAACCCCAACTCTCTCAGCCTGTCATAAGAGCAGAGGTGCTCCAGCCCTCTGATTGTCTTTGTGCCACTCCCCTCAACCTGTTCCAACAATTCCATAACCTTCATCTGTTGGGGATTCCAGAACTGGACACAATACTCCATCTGTGGGTCTCACAAGAGAGGAATAGAGGGACAAAATGCCCTGACCTGCTGGCCGCGCTTCTTTTGATGCAGCCCAGGTTATAGTTCATCTTCTGGACTGTGAGCACACATTGCTGGTTCATATCCAGCTTCTCATCAACCCCAAGTCCTTCTCCACATGGCTGCGCTCAATCACATCATCCCCAGCCTGTATTAAAATAGGGGATTGCCCCGACTCAGGTGTAAGGCCTTGCACTTGGCCTTGTTGAACCTCGTGAGGTTTTCGGAGACCCACTTCTCCAGCCTATTCAGGTCCCTCTGGGTTACATCCCATCCTTAATGTCAACCAAAAGCTTAGTGGGTGTCTTTAAGGTTTTCTTTTTGATGAAACAAAAGGGGAAGGGTGTGGAACCTGGCCAGCCGAACTCCGTGATGTGTGACTGACACCCAGAGGAGCCTGTGGGGAAGTGACACAACCCCAGGGTGCGAGATGGTGACAGTCACACCAGACAACTCTTCCATCTGGGAAGGGGAAGCCACTCACACTCCCAACACCCATCTCTCTTGCCCTTTCTGAAGGCTTAATGTGCTCAGTGAGAGGTAGGGAGCAAAGAGAAGTTTTGCCGTCAAAAGCTTATACTTTACCAACATGTAGAGTTTAATTTTTCAAAGCAATATTCTCTTCTTTTCTGAAGTATACGCTGTCCCCCAACTCCCATGCCTGGGCACTGATGTAAATGAATTAAATCTAATACCTAGAAGTTCTCAAAGAGATCCCTTTGGAGGAGTTCAATAAGGCTGAGTGTGTCTTGATGGGTTTCCAGCTTCCATCTCTGCATTTTCACAGAGAAATAAAGTTTTTGTTGCAGACTTGTAATCGCACGATTAAGTTACAAAGCTCACGGCTTCTGGCAATGTGCACTCACAACCGAACTGCATCCTTGGCTGCACCAAAACAAGCGTGACCAGCAGGGCGAGGGAGGGGATTCTCCCTTTCTACTCTGCTCTCATGAGACCCCACCTGGAGTATTGTGTCCAGTTCTTAAATCCCCAACATAAGAAGGACATGGAGCCATTGGAACGGGTTCACAGTAGGGCCAGATGATCAGAGGATTGGAGCACCTCTGCTGTAAGGACAGGCTGAGAGAGTTGGGGTTGTCCTGCCTGGAGAAGAGAAGGCTATGGGGAGACCCTTACAGCAGCCTTCTAGTACCTGAAGGGGGTTTCGAGAAAGCCGTGAAGAGACTTTTTACAAGGGCATGGAGTGATAGCACAAGAGGGAATGGATTTAAACTGGAAGGAGGAAGATTTAGATTAGACATCAGGAAGAAATTCTTTACTCTGAGGGTGGTGAGGCACTTGCCCAGGTTGCCCAGGGAAGTTTGTGGTTGCCCCTTCCCTGTAAGTGTCGAAGACCAGGTTGTATGGGGCCTTGAGCAACCTGGTCTGGTGGGAGGTGTCCCTGCCCATGGCAAGAGAGTTGGAACTGAATGATCTTTAATGTCCCTTCCAACCCACATCATTCTATGACTCTCTGATTCTCTGTGCACTGCTCCAACATATGTGCCATTGTTATTATTCTCTTTTTTTCACCTCATTCCCAAGGCTGGAGTCAGAGCACACTTCAAACTGCCCCTCTGTACCACTGTCCCTCCCCTCCCCTATGACTTAAACCCATTTGTTTCACAGTTCTGCAGTCCTGCAGTCTTCCCTTGGCAGTCAAGTAAACTGTTCTAACAAAACTAAGGGTTACCAAAGCCCCCCCAAGGCTGTTAGTGCTCTGATAAATAGCCATGAGATACTTTTACTGCATCCATTTACAGCCACTAACTCCTGAATAAGAAAAGTGAGAAGACATCTGATTTGATGCCCCTGTACTTGCTCACTCACTCACCCCAGTATTTACTTTATGCACAGTGATCTTTGACAAAAGCCTTGGTGAGAATTATTTTTGTCGGCATATCAAAACATTAAAAAAATGTTCCAGCTGAACTTCAGTGAAAGCTGACTTGATGCTTCCTTTAAGAGCTACAAAATTCATACGTAGGTTTTACCATCCTAGTTTAATCTCAACAATTCTAGGGGATAGAAGCAGGATTTTACAGACAGGAGTCTAAGTTTCCTTTAACTTTACCTTCATTTTGCTTTTCTTCTATTGTTAAGGATGGTATGTGAGAAGATTTTACCTGTTACCGAAAGACAGTAATTATTTTCATCATTTAGGCCAACTTTCTTTGCTAAATTGTCTATAAGTCAATTTGCTTCTCATTCTGCAAAAACCATTGCAGCTGCTATATTTACCTGAAAGGAAATGCGAATCCCTTTTAACATCTCTTAAAAACGCTTTCTCAGCTGTTCTTGCTCCTTCTGTCACGTTAAGCTTCTTTCTTGGCTAAGCTAAAGAGACTCCCCAGCTGGTTCGGAACTTCCTTGCATGATAAAGTACTCCACCATCACTTTTTAAGCTGCTACTTCACATTTCATCTTCGAAAATGCCACTTCCATGCTGCTTCTTACTGTTCTGTCTCCTCCAGGCATAGACGGTTACAAGTTTTGCTATTGTTTCTGCTGGAAGAGCTTTTATGGATTTTGTATGGAATGATGAAATGTGACTTTTTAACCTTCTGTAATGAAATATAAACTTTAAGACAATTCAAAATTGCTTTGCTGAAAGCCAACATCATACAGACAGATATTTTCAATGACTAATGACCTCTCACTGAAAATATAGGTCTAAAATCTGAAAGAGGACGTAGCTGAGCAAAGAAAATCAAACTGACTACCCCTAGAGTGAGATTTAAAAACACCCAAATCAAACCTCCAAACCACTATTTGTTCTTGGCTAGAATCATAGAATCGCTTGATTGGGAAAGACTTTTGAGATCACTGAGTTCAACTGTACCTGTGCAGTGTTAAATCATATTCCTGACCACCTCATTGACTCATCTTATAAATACCTCCCGGGATGGGGAATGAACCACCTCCCTGGGCAGCCTCTGCCAATGCTTGAGAACACTTTCCATGAAGAATTTTTTCCCTGTGTCTAATCTGGACCTGCCCTGGTGCAACTTGAGGCTATTCCCTCTCATCCTACTGCTTGTCACTTGGGAGAAGAGACTAACAACCACTTCACTACAACCTCCCTTCAGGCACAAGATTTTAAGTTAGGGAAGATTCCAAACTACACATGAGCTTCGCACACGGACTGGGAGGCTCTCCTTCCCAAATATGCCAGTTTCAGAGAAGTGGAGACCTTTTAGGCCTTTTTCTCTCTTTGATCTCACATTTGGGAAAATTTAGTGAATTCATTGGAGGCTTGCATGCTTCAAACGCAATAAGACTCTGTAATCCTCGGAGAAACCATAAAGAAGGTGTAGAATGAGAAAACTGCTTGACTGGAAAAGAACTTTGAGATTATCAAGTCCAATCATTCCTGTCCCTTACTAAACCATAAAACTGTGCACCTCATCTACCTGTCTTTTAAATACCTCCAGGGATGGGGACTCAGCCACCTCCCTGGGCAGCCTCTGCCAGTGCCCTAGAGCCATTTCAGTGAATAATTTTTTTCCAAATGTCCAATCTGAACCTCTCCTGGTGCAGCTTCAGGCCATTTCCTCTCATCCTATTGCCTGTCACTTGGGAGAAGAGACCAACACTCACCTCACTACAACCTCGTTTCAGACAGTGATAAAGCCTCCCCTCAGCCTCATTTTCTCCAGGCTAAACAATCCCAGTTCCCTGAGCCTCTTCTCATAAGGCCCTCATAAGATTTCTCCAGTCCCTTCACCATACACTAACGGCAGCTGTACAAACATAAAATCAAACTCTGTGAGGATAGAGAGCATGTTTTATTCAACAATGAAAAAACTTAGATTATTACACCAACACCTTTTCATGCAAAAACATACATCTGGCAACAGCTGCTTAAAAAGTCATATTATATCAAATGAAATACTACTGTGTGCAAACCTTTAAAAGTCAGATTTTTCTCCTGAAAACTAAACATAAGCATTTCATAGAATAGTTTGGGTTGGAAGGGACCTTAAAAGATCATCCAGTTCTAAACCCCCTGTGATGGGCAGGGACACCTCCCACTAGACCAGGCTGCCATCACATAGTATGACTGAGATATCTGCTCTTACAATACTCTTTCCACAGGATAAAATTAATTTTTGTAATACCTAAAATGCCAGGAAAAGTCTTGAAGACCCTCCCAATTTGGTAAATGTTAAAAAAAAAAAATTACCAAAGCAAGTATATAGTGATAAAGTCAGATGGAAGAGTCAATTCATAGAATAGAATCATAGAATCACCAGGTTGGAAGAGACCCATTGGATCATTGAGTCCAACAATTCCTATCAAACACTAAACCACGTCCCTCAGGACTTCGTCTACCCGTGCCTTAAACACCTCCAGGGAAGGTGAATCAACCCCTTCCCATGGCAGCCTGTTCTGAAATTCTTCACTATCCAGAGAAAATGGAGGAGCAGTCACCTGCAGACAACAATACCATAGGTGACTTTTAAGATGGTGTGAGTGCTCAGGAGAGGAAAGACTGGCCACTATTCTCCCTGGTTGCCCAGGGTATTTGTGGTTGTCCCATCCCTGGAGGTTCAATGGGGCCTTGGGCAGCCTGCTCTAGTGGGAGGTGTCCCTGCCCATGGCAGCAGGGTTGGAACTGGATGATCTTTAAGGTCCCTTCCATCCAAAAGTATTCTATAATTCTGTGATTCTACTTTATGATTCTGTTAACAAGGGAACGCATACATGACCAAGTGTCTGTCAACCTAAGGCAGCAACAGAGCAATCTGGGTTCAAGACTCAAAATGGCTCAAGCAAATCATAGAATCACCAGATTGGAAGAGACCCACCGGATCATCGAGTCCAACCATTCCTATCAAACACTAAACCATGCCCCTCAACACCTCGTCCACCCGTGCCTGGAACACCTTCAGGGAAGGTGACTCAACCAGTTTGTGTATTTCTTCAGCATGGTCAACCCACCCGAGGATGATGCATCCATCAAGGGAGACACGGAAGTAATATTTATATAGGTATAATAATAAAGATACCATCTCAGAATCAGGCAAATAAAAATATGCCATTATAAAACAATTTATTCAAGTTTTTTGTTACATTTAAACAGAAAAATAACCCCCAAAGCAACATCTATATAAGTTAGTTCTACTCTTGTTTTCTGTTTTCTTTTAGAATTTCCTGGAAGAGATTTTTTTTTAATGGATAGTGCTGCAGCAGGGCAGGAATTACAAGGGATTTACACTAAAGAATGAGAATTTATACTTTAATGCATTCTAACTGATAAGCGTTAAAAGATTAATCATTCTGTATTAGTTACAGCAAAGTTCCAGAGTTACCTCCTTTTACACTCGTTTCTGATATGGAGTAAAATGAGTGTAAATGGTCATGAATGAGAGAATGAACATTCCTGGGAAAAGTCAGCTCATGGAGAGTTTTATTCAGCTCTATACGGTCTTTGTTCTACATGGTAATTAAATGCTTGACATGCTTTTTCTACACACATTAATGGCTAGAACCTCTTTATCTCCACAGCTGCTTGAAATTGTTCTCAAAATCTAGGTAGGCATAAAAGAGAAAACCCAACTTCTATCTGCTACTGAGTAACCCAATAAAACGCAGGCAAGCGTTCAAAACTCTAATCAGTCTAAACAGATCTCACACTTCAGCAAGGTTAGAAAGAACAGTCAGTGATGGAGAAAACCAAATAAAAAGTGTAAGAGGAAACAAGATGTTTTAGGCTAATCTGTCTAATGGAAAACAGTAAGGTCTTATTATTGTATTATTTTAGCACTATTAGGTTTTTCTAAAATTTTTGCGCCTTTTTTTTGGCAAATACTTGGTACTTGACATTCTATAGCTTAAAATAACAGCCTGATGTTCAGTGTAATAATAAAGGCTTTATAGGATAAAAGCCATCTGTTGAAATTACGCTCACTTTCTGAAATTCACTGGAAGGGAGGAAAACCCTTAGACTTGGTCAATTATCTGCCCTTGATAAAGTATGACTCATCTTAAAGGAGTTTGGCATAGAGATGCAGTTTTCATGGAAACAGCCTAATGAGAGAACATATTGAATCTATTCTAAATATGGCCATCCAAGTGGTCATATTGATGAAAAGATCCTCAAATAAGAGAGAAAAACATGACAATATAATTTACTCTTCCATGTCTGAAATGCCATCTGGTAATATTTCTTGGGCATTTCACAGCTTTTAAGTCAAATACTATTTTCAGCACTTTTTTTTCTGGTGAGTTCATGAATATGATTATATGGCCAAATGCATTTTAATTAAACCCCACCCCCAAATCATTCAGTCTGGAACTTTTTTTTTCCCACGCTGTGGTAGGAAATGTGTCTCCAGATGTTAATAATTAAGGCATTAAAGGGTAAACCCAGCACCCGCTTCCGCAGCTGCCGGAGCTCCCATGGCAGTAAACTGGTGTGGTCATGTTGCTAAAAGAGTGTGGGTGGATTGGAAAAGGCCCTTCAGCATTTGTGCACTTCTGTACAACATGGAAACCAGATCAAAAGGGTTTCCAGTGTAGGCAACATGCTGGCTGTGGATGGAGCACGGCAGAATGGGTAAGTACTGCCCACGCAAGTCGTTACGTGAGAAGTGGAGAGCAGATGTTCTCTAACGTGGTCTCCTGGAGTACCCCAAGAGCTGGGCATAGCAGCCCTCTACTGGCCTGGATCATCACTCTATCTGATCAGTCCTCTGATAAAGCAACATTCACGTGCGTTAAGAGTAACTGTGTTCAGCAGAGACATGTTCTAAATTCAAATGTGTTTGTTGGAAAGACCATTTCTAGAAATATTACAGAGGCAAACTGAAAAGATGATCCCCTTGCCCTCTCTCACTAACTTTTGTCCTCAGACCGAGGATGAGGTAGTAGGCTACTCTTATTCTAGACAGGCATTAAACATAGAGTTGGGATAAAAAGCTGCATGAGCCTAAATCAAGTGTTGGGGGCAGGTGTTTTCCGTTCAAAATCCTAAGTGCATATTTGAAAGCCTCAGAGTGTCAATACAATGAGTAGAATCAAGTTATATTGAATATATTGAACAGAATCAAGTTCATACCTTCAAAACCTTTCTTGAATACTGTTTTCTGGGTATAACTATTCATTCACCTGTCGTGCCATCTCCAATGCTAATAATGAAATTTCCTGCACAGTCTAAAAGTACATATTTTACTACACGCATCTAAATTCAGCGAACATCAGTTTGTGATGAAAACCCTTAGGAAGAGTACAGGGCATACTGACTTGCTGAGATTTGCATGACAATTGGATTTTATTATGACTTCCATTGCTACGGACTGATATTTTTCTCCCTTCTACATTTTTAAATAACATACATTAATTTGAGGTAGTTTTGTCTACTAGTGTGTTAGACAAGCACCTATTTCTTCCACAGAGAAGTTTTTGAGGCTCTGAATTACACAAATAAAAAAAAGCCAGCAAAAGCTCCAGCAAAAAATAGTCAGGATTGCAGCCAGAAATAAATGAAGCATAAGCTTTCACACAATTTATTTCCCCAAACCATAATTTTAATAAATTATCTAGTTTCAAGATCCTGGCATATTCTATGAACTGAAAACTAATGACTTTCAACAAGAGAATTACAACATGATATCTCTCTCATTCTACAATGATCCATTTATTCTCATTCGTGAAAAATAAGATCAAGAAATCAAGGAACAAATTCAGAGTTCAAAACTCTTCCCAAATCTTTGCTCTATTTGTTTTCAATATATAGGTGGCTTTTATTAAACTGATATTGATGGGTCACCAAAAAAAAATTGAGACTCCATCTAAAAGATGTTTTGAACCTTGATACTTTTAATCTGTCTCACAAATCAATCTACTGCACCAAAAAAAAAAAATCATCTTTGCTTGGGTCTCCAATTAAGTTGATTCCATTCCTTGTTCTGAAAATACCAAAGAAAAGCCACCAACAAATATTGATAAAATCCTCATCTGTAAATGTGAAGCTATCATACATGAGACAATGTAGAAACCAGCTGTATATTTATTTAAAAAAGAAAACCAACCCCCTCCTGAAATAAAAATCAAACAACCCTCCTCCCTGATCTTCTAAGCATTCCTTCAGGTGATTTAAACAACTTAGCTCAAAAAATGTTCCCACTGCGATCACGGGATGATAAAACCTTCATTTTTCACTCATTTTGAATGGTAGATCTACTGTGCCTGTGCATGCACAAGGGAACGCATCACAGATTAAAATCTCTAGAGCAAAACTGGAAGAGATAAGGAGAGTGACTGAATGTCTCCAGTATTTACAAAAGCAGGTGATTCACAGCGGGAATTCATGGAATGCCTAAGTGTGCTATATTTTTTCCTCACTGTTACTGCTTTAAAAGAAGCCTTTAACGTGCCTCTTCTGCTTCATACATGGAAAGTCTGGATAGGTGAACGGGAACGGTAAAACTCATGCGCAAGGTTCTGTCAGAAAGTTATGAACGTTGCTTTTTTCTTGACCTGCAACACTTTTCTGTATTTAAGTTGCTTATTAACCTCCTTCTTCCCATTGCAGGTCATTGCCTTCCTTGGCTAACTCTGGTCAGGGCACGTTGCTCATGATGCATCAAAGCCTTCCTGGACAGCAAGCTGCACAGTGGGCTCAGGGGAGCATTTCTGAACTGAACTGCTCATATTGCTTCCAGAGGAGGCCAGGACGTCGTGCCGGCTACCCGCAAGAAAAGACAAGGCGAAGAGTAGGAAAGTTGAGAGCGCTGGGTTAGCATCCCGCTTGATGGGAAAAGAGGGAGGGCACGGTCAAGCACTCGGCTGTTTCCCAGCCCTGGCCCTCCTGCTTTCTGCTGCCGTGGACACTGAGCTGGATGCTTTTCTGAAACCCTGTGAAAGGGTTTGGGCTGGCTTGGGTAAAACCCCGTGGTGGTGCAAGCGTTCACTGAAACCAACAGCTCACCTGCCGCCCAGTAGATTAGACACCATGTGGTTTAAATAAGCAAGATAATGAAGCGGAAAGAGCTGACTTACTCACCTTTTGCCCTTTTACTCCACTGCAGTCACATTTTCCACAACCGGAACAACCCTGAAAATAAAAGAGAAATCAAGAATGAAGCTCAACTGTGTGACAAGCAGAACATACCACATTGAGCCAGGGATGTCAACAAGTACCATTCTGATTGCAAGGCTGGTCGGCATGGGAAACGCTCGTTTAAATCCAACACAATATTTTGTTATCTTTATACAGATGTGCACTTACGGTCTCAGTCATACTCTGATAAAAGACATCTTACTAAAAGAAGAAAAAGAAACTTGCTCATTTTTAATCATAGAAGACTGTTCTATTACTTCTAAATCGTTGTCTTTTGGGCCACCATTTAAAAATGTCTCATTTTTATATAATCATAGAATAGTTTAGGTTGGAAGGGACCTTAAAGATCATCTAGTTCCAACCTCCCTCCAATAGGCAGGGATACCTCCCACCAGACCAGGCTGCCCAAGGCCCCATCCAACATGACCTTCAACATCTCCAGGGACTGGGAAGTCACAATTTCCCTGGTCAACCTGCTCCAGTGCTTCATCATCCTCATAGTGAAGAAACCCCTCCTTACGTCTAGCTTAAATCTGCCCCTCTCCAGTTTATAGGTTTTGCCCTTACATAGATATACAGCATCAAGCAATATGAACGTCTCAATTTAAAACAAGCATATTCTTCTCTAAGATTCTGTAGTCACGCATACGAAACCCAGCAGAACATTTAAAACACAATCAACCCCATCATAGAAATCCCTCTAATATGAATTTGTTAATCAATGGTTTCTATTCCATATATATACTTAATCCCTATAAGTATGTGCCATTGCTTTGAGAAGAAAAGATTCATGATTTATCTTCTATACCGAAGGAAAAAAAAATATCAGACCTGAAAAATAGTTTTAGACTCCTTTTCTGAAGACAAAAAGTGCCTTCTACACCCTTTGGTTGTCAACCGTGAGATCTTTTAATATTGATCTACTAAAATTTGATAAGTAATTGGCAATCATCCGATAGGAAGATGATATTTTTTAAGGGAAATTAAATATTGATATAATTACCCCAGGAAACTATATAAACAAATACTTCTGTACATACTTTATGAAATCAAAGTCAAACCACAGCCACTAAGAGAGCAAACTGCTCCTAATATTAAATATTAGATACAGAGGCAACTGATAACATTGGACAGGTAATGATTAGCTCCAGGGTTCTGGTCTGTTTTTCACATCTACCACATTTCAAGTAAACTTTTTTCTTTCTTCCCTTCTATAATGACTAACTGTAATTGTCATTATGATGGGAAATCTTCCACGCAGTTAAAGCAAATTAATTGCAGCAGGAGAATCCATAGAAAACGTATAAGCATATAATCCATCTAAATTCCTTTCTAGCAGGTACTACATTGATCCTTGTTTTCTGAAAGACCTTCCTTAGGACAGAACCACCTCATGATTTCCACGCTAGATGAACTTATGTCAAAATACAGCCAACTTGTACCCTCAGAAAATTACAATGCTTAACCACAGTTAACCACAGACTCCTAAATTTATCTGGACTCTGTGAATGAAATTCTGGAGGGCAGGTGCCCAGGAGGAGCTGGGAGAGGGACGTTTTCATCTCAGGAGGGAAGAAACGTGAACTGCGCAGCTGGCCTTGCTGGTGCCAACAGTTGATTTAATCCCATTAAATGCTCCTAAGTGCAACCTCCCCCAGAAGTAAGGGTGAGAAGATCTTGATTTAGGTGTTTGAGGAAGGGAGGTTAATATGAATAAATGCTACTTCCACGCCTTTGTTCACATAAGCCATGAGACACATGACAGATTTGGGGGTTGGTTTGTTTGGACCAGGACAAGAACAACTAGAAGATTGGGATGTCTAACATAATCTTAAAGAGCTTTGCAAAACATGAAAGGTGATAACATATGAGTGTGGTCAGATTCAACAACACACGGGTAAAAGCTTACGATTACTCTGTGTTACTGAGATATTGCAGTGCTCTCTGCAACTACCTGAAAGGAAGTTGAGGAGGGAGCTGGTCTCCTCTCCCAGGTGACAGGGGACAGCACGAGGGGGAATGGCCTCAAGCTCTACCAGGAGAGGTTTAGACTGAACATTAGGAAAATTTTTTTCACAGAAAGGGTCATTGGGCACTGGAACAAGCTGCCCAGGGAGGGGGTTGAGTCACCTTCCCTGGAGGTGTTTAAGGCACAGGTGGATGAGATCCTGAGGGACATGGTTTAGTGTTTGATCGGAATGGTTTGACTCGATGATCCGATGGGTCTCTTCCAACCTGGTGATTCTATGATTCTATGATTCAAGTGCATATGGGCTACTCCCTGCCTTTTCCTCCTCATAGTCATGAAGGAACCAATGAGTAACTCAGCAGTTAGAAATAAGAGCAAAAATACCTAATCTGTTTCAAATTTGGAAAACTTCAAGACCCATAAACCAACAAGACCAATAAACCCCATCACTTTAACAAGTTAGATAACACTGTGGCATTTTTACTTGCTAAATGTATTTTAAACTAAAGCATCAAAGAGAAATTACAGAATCATAGGATCAGAGAACGGTTTGGGTTGGAAGGGACCTTCAGGCTGTGCAGGACCCCATCCAACTTGGTCTTCAGCACCTCCAGAGATGGGGCAGCCACAACTTCCCTTGGCAACCTGTGCCAGAAAGATTAAATCAACACTGATTGGAATGACTATTAATGGTTACTATTCGTATGCTACAAAAAGAGGATTAGATCTGAAAATGGCACCAAGATGTGCTGTAACATCAACTCAGTGCTGACCAGGAGGGACCAGCACCACCCATGGAATAATCTGCTTTACCCTTTGTGGCACATGGTTATGCCTGGAAAAACACTGGGCCTCACACTTCAAGAAGTGACCCACTGTGACCTCTCCTAGTTTTTCAGACCTGATGAGATCACAGCTGGAGGACGCATGCTTGCAGCTCATACTTCCTCCTCCAGCATCATGTAGAATGTTATCGGATTTATCAGCACATCCCTTAAATGCAGAAGTCTGCTGCATCTGGGAATGTAATTAAAATACATCATCAAATCATTATAAACATCTGTTTTCAACTTAATCCCCACATACTTCCTTCACCCTGTTGTTTAACATGCACTATTTTAGACAAAAAGTACGTTGTTATTTATTTTTCAGTCGGGATTTGTTCTTAAATTTAGCATGGCCAGAAGAATGGACTTGGGCTTTTTGGGTCACTTTTTGTGCTCCTAAAAATGACGCTATTATATTCAATTTTTCCTGTTGCTTAAACCTCAGATTAGAACAACCAAAGGCAAGGAAGGTAAGAAGGTACCGAGCATCACGGAGCACAAATGCATAAGGTCCTGTTTGCAGGGAAACACTATAAGCTGCTACAGAAGATCAGGCCACCTGGTCTATAAAACTCTGTTTATTTTACAGTAGCATTGACTTCCACCATGATTGAGTGTGACTTTTGCAGGTGGATGGAAGTTTGGCCAACAGTGACATCCACTGCCAGACAGCATTAACCTCAACTGCTAAAAAGTATTATTGAATCTGAGGGACATGATAACATTCTGCACATGCTCGGAGAAAGTATGAGCTTCTTCCTCTTGGTCCTCTGGGAAGATGGGAGAACCAGACTGGAAGGAGCTGATGGATAAAAGGTCAGTTGAAGGAGGTTAAAGGGGCATTTAAATAACAAGGTGAGAAATTAGGAGAAAGCAAGACGGTGACAGGACTACAAGAATCGAGAACTGGATTCACCTAACCCAGAGCAGATATAAACATCTCTACTTGTCACCGCAGTCTTCCTCTATTCACTGGCAAGAAACAGTCACTTCTGAGCTGGGATCAATCTTACTTATTTTGTATGCTTGTTTTCAGTGAAGACAAAGCACACCTTGGGGCCTTGAGCCATCTGATCTAGTGGCCATCGCAGAGGGGGTTGGAACTGGATGATCTTTAAGGTCCCTTCCCACCTAAACCATCCTATGATTCCATGAAATTACTGCTTATTTCTAAGCTTATATGATTCCAAATCAGTATTGCAATACCAAGAATCCAGTTCATGATTTCCCACCACACAGGGCTAGAGACAATGAGACAAATGGCAGAGAAATACTTTTGTCCTATCTCCCAGATATCCTCTTTGAAAAGATGTCTTGGAGCAATCATCGTTGTTCTCCAAGTGCCAAAACAGAGAAGGAACAGTGCTGAGCAGGAAGCATAATCTATGAGAGGGAGAGGGGAGGCAGCGTGTGAAAAATCAGGCTCTTTGTCTCTTGTCTAGGAGCCAATTACAAAGTAATCCAAAGATTTTGTCCAGGTGCACCATGACATCTCGCCTTTTTTGCATGAAAGGCCAGCAATTTCCAAACAGCCATAGCTCCCTTGCACTCAGAGAATATTTGAAGACATTAATTTTATCTCACTCCTCCCACAAAGTATCAGTCAGCCCAGAAACAGAAGCTCATTTTAGAGATAAAAAATTGCTTCATTTCTTTGACAAGTATTTCCGTTCCGTCTCTTTCTCCCAGACTGTCTGCAACTGATAAGCTTAGTGAATCACGCTAGCAAATCAGTATTGAACTATAAATAGATAACATCCCTTCAATACTGTGCATACAAATATGCTACATACATACTGATTATTTGCCTTATGGATAGCGATTCATTTACTATCATACTAACATATAGATCTAAAAATTTGCCACTAATGAATAGGTGTCCCAATCTGGACCCTTAAGTCCCATGAATTATGTACCGAGCCATATTAGGACTAAAGCCCTGTGTGCGACATTGCTGAGGCGGCTGCTAAAATTCCCTGCAGCAGATGGAGAAACTCTGCTCTGCAGTTCAACCTCTTAAGACATTTTGCCAGATCTACAGACTTTTGCTGTGTTTTGCCCTGGTTTTTTTTGACACGTCTTGCTACTTTCCTGGCATTTGAGGACTACTGCTTGGATGGAACTCGCGGAGGAACGATGCGAAGCGCCAGATGAGCAGGCTAGGAGGGAGACGGCTGCCATATTTGGACATGAACCCATTTCTGGAGGCTACAGAAACCTCCAAAAGAATACAAAGGCCAAGTCAGTTCTTGGACACTCCTCTCTCTTACAGAAAGTGCATTTTTCGAGACAAAATGTACTTCTCTTTCCCACAACATCAGCTCAGACTCTGCTTACTGAGTTCCAGCTGCTGAGCCGCCTACTGGCTTAGGCAGGTGTCTATTGAGTTTAAGTCTTACCCTGTAAAGCACATGTGTAAGGCAGGAATTTAACCAAATTCTTACTGTTTACTTAAGTTTGTTCTTGTTGAAAATCTTATTCCAGGGAATTCAATCCCTTCTCCCACCCAAAACATGGTGACTTGCAAATAACTGACAGTCCTGTAACCCAGTGAACAGTGAGACCAGCACAGATAGGCAGATCCTTTAACTATTCACAATGTTTCTAATTCAGAGCTGACATGTTCGAGTAAAAATAATCATAATTATTTCATCTCATGATTCATTCATTATAAAATAACACTTAAACGGATCATGTTTTTCATGGAACTGTGAGCAAGTCCAGAGAAGAGTGACAAAGCTGGTGAAGGGGCTGGAAAACAGGCCTTATGAGCAGCGGCTGAGAGAGCTGGGGGTGTTTAGCCTGGAGAAGAGNCATGGTTTAGTGTTTGATAGGAATGGTTGGACTCGATGATCTGGTAGGTCTCTTCCAACCTGGTGATTCTATGATACTATGATTCAAATGCCTTGTGTTTGGAAACCAGGAGTACTGATGTACTCTTGCATTCTGAAGAGCACCACAACATTTGTACATTAAGTTTTCCCGAGAAGGTCATCTTCAAAGTAGGAGCCTTAGACAGAAGTTGTTTTATTTCCAAGTCCAATTGGAACTGAATTCCAAGATGAGTTCAAACACCAGCAATGGATATTGCCAACTGGATGGGGATGGCTGCTTGGCAGTGACAGCTTTAAGTCTTAATCTCCTTCTCCCACACAAGTCACACCTTCCACCCTTACGCTAACCTAATCAGAACAGGGAAGGCCAAGGGAGCTTTATTCCTACGTAACAGTCACTGCATTTTCACTTATGCACACACATAGAAATCATGTAGCTGACAAGACAGCTGGATCAATAGAGGTCTTCAGTTTCACATCCCACAAAGAAGAGGAAGAGGGAGGAGATGCCAAGTGCAGGACACTTATCTCACATTCCTTTCATATTTTCTTCACTATTCAGAATGTCAAAATAGCCTCAAAATAGCTCCCTTTCTGTACTACTGTCCAAACTGATTCTGCAGTCAATTAATAACTTTTTAAAAAATCATCATGCTAAAACTTCTGATTTACACGCATATAGAAAAAAAGAGGATAACAAAAAAATCCCGACCATCTTAGCAAGTAAGGAAAATTCAGTTATTTGTCTCTGTAATATTGAATTTACTTCAGATTATGGAAACAGCTACACTTGAACAGTATAAAATCATGGAATCATAGAATCATAGAATCATAGAATGGTTTGGGTTAGAAGGGACCTTAAAGATCATCTAATTCCAACCCCCCTGCCATGAGCAGGGACACCTCCCACTAGATCAGGATGCCCAAGGCTCCATCCAACCTGGCCTTGGACACCTCCAGGGATGGGGCAGCCACAACTTTCCTGGGCAACCTGTGCCAGTGCCTCACCACAGTCATCGTGAAAAAATCCTCTTTTTTAAATTTAAATAAACATATCAGGATGAAAAGCTTCATTGTTTCTATATCTGGGCATATTTTATTTAATCAAAAGGATAATAAGCATGATTTGCAAGAAACAAAAACTCTCATCTATTAAAAAACCCACAAATGACACTTAGAAATTTCTAAAATTCCTAATTCTGCTGAGACATCGGTAACAATGTATAGATTAACACACATATTAGCTGCAAGTACATTTTTAAACATTTGTGAAAGGTTACGTCATGTATTAAAATACTGGTTGACAGGAAATCTATGGGGGGAGATTGAGGTTCTCTTGCCTAAACTAGGTCTTTAAAAGGTATTTGTAAAAATGTTGGCAAAGCAAAGTGATTGCTCAATAAAAGTGCATCATTCTTTGCTATGATTTGGATTTAAATTGGAGAGAAGATTTAGACCAGACATTAGGAAGAAATTCTTGACGCTGAGGATGGTGAGACACAGGCACAGGTTGCCCAGGGAAGTTGTGGCTGCCCCATCCCTGAAGGTGTTCAAGGCCAGGTTGGATGGAGCCTTGGGGAGCCTGGTCTGGTGGGAGGTGTTCCTGCCCATGGCAAGTAGGTTGGAACTGGATGATCTTTAAGGTTTCTTCAAATCCAAACTATTCCATGATTCTATGATAATTTAAGAAAAAATACCCCAAACAATAGAGCTTCAAAATCACTCTCATTCAAACCACAGCTTTCCATTAAGCGAGACTGACCCCCTCTCTCCCACTGAAATAATTTCATTTCACATGACACCCTGAAATCTTACTAGATCTGCGATGGGAACCTGAGCATCTTCCTTCCTCGATGACACTCCAAAACACTGGAGTATAAAGGCATTTCCACTGACTCTCCTCCTGCCTCTGCAAGAGCTCAGCAGCTGGTTATGGAAGAGCCCCACCCAAGCGTGACAGTAGATCTCCCAAGCATCAGCTGGTAACCTGGTAATCATCAAGGAGCTGAGCAGTGGATTCAAAGCTCCTCACTGCCCTGAACATGGGCATCTTAAAAATTCAAGGAAGCAGTCATAGGAAAAAGCCACTCCTGTGTGAGTCAAGGTTTGATTTCCTTTGCTTGTAACAAACGAAGAAAAATTTGAAAAATCAAACTGCACTTCTTAGGCAATTCTGAAAATAGTTTGGGTTTTTTCTGACTTACTTTATTATTCTTAATATTTTATCTTTGACTATTCTTTTATCGAATATGGTTTGAGATCCCTTAACAGGGGGGCTGGAACTTAATGATCTTTAAAGTCCCTTCCAACCCTAACTATTCAATGATTCTATTATTCCATGAATTTTTATTTCAGCAGTCATATATTTCATCACATAACCAACATGCTGACAAACTGATCCTTTTCTCAAGAGAATGTACTGGCTAATCATTTTTAAAGGTTATACTTTCTCTCCATTAGTGTTGTAACTGGTTTTTGAACCTGAATAGCAATTTAGATCAAATTGAAAACGTAAGTAAAGCAACTTAGTGGGGGAAGTAATCACTTTTCTCATTACAAAATGCAATCAGTTTAAGTGAGGTGTCTAAAGAGAAAATATCGCTTCGAAATATATAAACTGCTATGGCTACCTTTAAGTGAATCACAGAAACTATTACTTTGCATTACAAGTAGTTTAACTGATAATTACGATGATATCTGTGCAAAATCTTATTCTGAGCAGAAGTCTGTCCCTCACAGGAGCCGATACAAAGCCAGTTCTCCTGGACTGATGATTTGAACTTCACATTAGTTCAGGAAAAGAAACATCTGCCATGCCTTCATTTTCAGGACTTAAAGCAAAGAACAGGAATTAAGCAGAGTTCTCATTTCACTTATAAACTCATCAATTTAGATGTCTATGGATAGATAACAACAGTCAAAAGGGAGTATTTTATGACTTTATAATGTCAGCAAGTTCGTCTTTCCCTCTTCTACCAAGTACATTTTCTACCCCATGAAAATTAAAAAAAAAAAGTTTGTAGCTTTTTTTTTTTTTGTTTTCTCATTATATTTTTTCTTTTTTTTTTTTCCCAGCAAATCATGGGTAGATTTCAATCACGACTGTTCAGGGAATTCCCAGAACCAACAGAAGACTTACAGCTTGCACTCTCCAAGTCACCAAATTAAGTTCAGTTCTAGTCAGCAATCACTGAAAGCTTCAGTCATGTAGTTGCTATTTAAAGTCTGGCTGGTCGTGTCATTTCAATTTACTGTAGATCCGGTACTCGGAGAGCACAGAACAAAAGTGTCGTTCAAGATATCCTGTAGGACACCACCTGCTTCCAGCTGCCGGGCTAGATGGGACCAGCCCTCGCCTAGAACCCAGGTCATAGCTGCAAGGCCTGTGTAAATAGCTTAAGTGGCAAAAAATCACAGAACCAGATAATGGTTTGGTTTGGAAGGGACCTTAAAGATCAATTCCAATTTAGAGCCATTCCCCTTCATCCTATCACTCCAAGCCTTGTAAAAAGTCCATCCCCAGCTTTCTTGGAGGCCCCTTCAGGTACTCGAAGGTTGCTCTAAGGTCTGCTCAGAACACTCTCTTCTCCGGGCAGGACAACCCCATCTCTGTCAGCCTGTCCTCACATCAGAGGTGCACCAGCCCTCAGATCATCTTTGTGTCCCTCTTCTGGAGTAGCTTCAGACCATACACTACCACTCCTTTCAGATATTACATATATGTTAAACTGGAACTCACTCAATTGTTCACTCAGAGTAACAAGGGTTACATAACTGAAGAACTGACTGACTTGTGGCCATGGAGTACCACAGTTTTCTAGCATGTAGGTTTGTTCCAGAAGATTTTTCATCTGATCTAAAGCTGCCCCTAGAAGATGTATTAGGAGAATAGCTCCGCAAAAACAGAGAAGCGAGCGTGCTCCCTTCTGTCATTCTAATGTACATCAACCTACAGCCAAAGGAGTTCTTCAGGAGGAGGAGTGTTTTAATTCTTATCTATGCAAGGTTTGATGAGCCTCTGGAGATTACTGGGTTATACTTGTTGCTTAAATGTAGGCATTCTCGTGAAACCCCACCTGAAGCACTGTGTCCATTCCTGGAATCCCCAGTGTAAGAAGGATATGGAGCTGTTGGAATGGGTCCAGAGGAGGACTACAAGGATGATCAGGGAGCTGGAGCTCCTCCTATACAAGGACAGGCAGAGAGATTTGGGGTTATTCAGCCTGGAGAAGAGAAGGTTCTGAGATCTTATAGCGACCTTCCAGTACCTGAAGAGGGCTACAAGAAAGCTGAGAAGGGACTGTTTACAAAGGCTTGTAGTGATAGGATGAGGGGCAATGGGTATAAAATGGAGAAGGGAAGATTTATACTAGACATAAGGAGAAATTTCTTCACAAAGAGAGTTGGTGAGGCACTGGAACAAGTTACCCAGGGAAGTTGTGGCTGCCCCATCCCTGGAGGTGTTGAAGGCCAGGTTGGATGGGGCTTTGAGTGCGCTGATCTGGTGGGATGTGTCCCTGCCCATGGCAGGAGGGGTTGGAACTAGATTATCCTTTAAGGTTCCTTCTAACTGAAACCATTCTATCATTCTATGAAAAATCACTGTGCATGATGACATTTGAACTAATAACAACAATTCAGCTCTGGTTTTATTTAAAAGACACATAAAACTTTTCAGAAAAACAACTGATTTTAAGATAAATTCTATAGAACACAAGCAGAAAAAATTCATTATGGCTCATGGGACATAGGGGGGCTGTTTGTATTTTTTGGCAGGGTTTTTTTCTATTTGGCTGGGGGTACGGGTTGTTTTGTTGTTGTTGATTTTATTATTACCAGAATTCTACAGGATGTTCATACAAGAACTGCAGACAGACCACTGATTCTTATCTGAGTTCTCCAGTGTCTCTTAGCCACTCAAGCAAATATTAGTCGATTTTTAAATGCTTAGTATTAATTATTTCAGAAAATATTTATTTTGTTAAGTAGCACTAGTCGGAAGTACTTCACTAAAATGATGTTAAAATAAAAAGTCACATCTTTTCAGCCAAAAAAAAAAAAAACCAACAGATTCCGGGAGCTGAAATATTTTGTTGCTGGGACCTAATTTTTGACATTCTTTTTCAAATTCCCCAGGGGTCTGTCCTAGATGTAGGGTCATGGGAGTCCCTTGAAAGCTGCTCTGCGAACCTGACTTTCCCGTTGATGATGTGAACATCATTTTCAAAGCACAATGTAAAACCAGGGGGCTTCCAGTTAGTTCACAGGAAATGTAAAGTTATTCCTGTTGTTCCATATTTGGACAAAAATGACATTTAAAGCAACTGTTTCCTCTAAGTACATTCTTTTACAGGAAGCTCTTGCAACAATCAAGGTATTTGCTTACTTAGTGAAATTCTCAGAGTATCCCATTATATCTCTCAATTCTGCACAGCTCGAAGCAGTTAGCTGGCTTGTGAATGCTAACTAAAGGCATTATCATTAAACTGGAAACCTTCTCATCAGCATCACCCGCAAGCAGGTCTAGTTCCACAGTCCATCAGATACTGCTTAGCCTCCAGCAAGCAGAGAGTAGTGTATTTACCAAGGGGATATCATAGAACCAAAGAATCACTAGGTTAGAAAAGACCTTTGACATCATCAAGTCCAATCATACCCGTCCACTACTAAACTGTATCCCTCAGCACCTCATCAGCCTGTCTTATAAATACCTCCAGGTACAGTGATTCAACCACCCCTCTGGGTAGCATCTACCAATGCCTGAGAACCACTTTGATGAAGAAATTTTTCCTGATGCCTAAACTGAACCTTCCCTGGTCCTGTCACATTGGAGAAGATATCAATACCCACCTCCCTACAACCTCTTTTCAGGTAGTTGTAGAGAGTGACAAGGTCTCCCTTAAGCCTCCTTTTCTCCAGGCTAAATAACCACAGTTCCTTCAGTCACTTCTCATAAAACTTGTCCTCCAGGCCTTTCATCAGATCCATTGGCTCTAGATGTGCTCCAGGGCCTCAGCATCCTTGTAGTGAGGGGCCAAAACTAAACACAGGATTCAAGATACGGCTTCACCAAGGCCGAGTACAGGGAAACAATCACTGCCCTTGTCCTGCTGGTCACACTGTTTCTGATACAGGCCAAGATGCCACTGGGCCACTGCTGGCTTGTATTCAGCTGGCTGCCAGCCAACACCCCAGGTCTTTCTCTGCCAGGCAGTTTTCCAACCACTCTTCCCCAAGCCTGTAGTGCCACAGAGGGCTGTTGTGTCCCAAGCGCAGGACTCTGCATTTGGCCTTGTTGAAGCTCATACCATTGGCCTCAGCCCATCGATGCAGCCTGTTCAGATCCTTCTGTGGAGCCTCCTTAGCTTCCAGCAGATAAACACTTAGTGTCATCTGCAAAGTGATTATGGGTACATTTGATCCCCTCATCCAGATCACTGATCACCCAGCACCAAGGCCCGGGGAACACTGCTTGTGACCAGCCTCCAACTGGAACATAGCTCCAGTTTGGTTTGTAACCTTTTCCTATATAAGAACTTCACTTTCAGCGTATTTGAAAAGAAATTTAAAAATCTTCTTGTTGTTACAGTAACTGCTGTCACTTCAACTGGCAGCTGAGAATGAGAACATACTCCAGGACTCCCCTCTGCCATGAGGACAGGCTGGGAGCGTTGAGGTTGTTCAGCCTGGAGAAGAGCAGGTTCCAAGCAGACCTTATAGTGGCCTTCCTGTACCAGAAGGGGCCTCCACGAAAGTTGAGGAGGGACTTTTTACAAGGCCATGGAGTGATTGCACACAAGGGAATGGAATTAAATTGGAAGGGGGGGAAGATTTAAATTAGACATTAGGAAGAAACTTTTCATGCTGACGGTGCTGAGACACTGGCACAGGTTGCCTAGGGAAGCTGTGGCTGCCCCATCCCTGGAGGTGTTGAAGGCCAAGTTGGATGGGTCCTTGAGCAGCCTGGTCTGGTGGGAGGTTGGAACTTGATGTACCTCAAGGTCCCTTTCAACTCAAACCATTCTACCATTCTGTTTGTATATCCAGGGTCGCTGCATCCCAGGTGCAGAATCCAGCATTTGCCCTTGTTAAACTTCATGCAACTGGCAATTGCCCAGCTCTTTAATTTCTCCAGATCCCTTTGCAGGGCCTCTTTGCCCTAAAGGGTGTCAACAGCTCTCCCCAGTTTCATGTAATCAGCAAACATGGTCACTAAACCTTCAAGTCCTGCCTCCAGGTCATTTATGAAGATATTAAAGAGTACTGGTCCTAAGATGGATTTTTGTGGAACCCTATTAGTGACTGGTCACCAACCCAATGTAACCCCATTTACTATGAATCTACCTCTCCAGATTCCCAAGAGCAATTAAAAAATCATTGAAAGAGGTCTCACTATGACATCAACCAGCTCTTTCTTTAAGTAACCTTGGATGAATCCCACCAGGCCCAATTGACTTATAGAGATCCAGCTGGAACAGCAAATCCAACACAAATGCAGAGTTGACTGGGAGTTGGTCATTTGCACGGTCTTAGTTCTCTAGACCAGGGCTCTGGGTGTGCCCGAGCCCATCATCAGTGTTGAAGACAGGTGAAAAAAATGTTAAATATCTCTGCTCTGTCTAAATCCCTGTTTACGAGGTCTCCATGCTCATCAAGTAATGGTTCAATGTCATTTCCTGCTTTCCTTTTGCTATTAACGTATTTTTAAAAGGTCTTTTTATTATCCTTCAGAGTGCTGGCTGGCTTCAACTCTAATTGAGCTTCAGCCACACACATTTCTGCCCTACAGTAGCATACAGCATCCCCGTCGTCCTCCCATGTCACCTGTCCTTGTTTCTACTGGCCATACACCATCCTTCAGTTTCAGCAGAAGCTCCCTATTCAGTCAGCCTGGCTCTCTGCATAGCCTGCTTCACTTCCAGCATTTCAGAATTGCTTAGTCCTGTGCTCCTAGGAGGTGGTACTTAAAAAGTGGCCAGCACCAATGTACCCCAGCATCTTCAAAAGCTTTTTCCAGAGGACCTCACTAAGCAGTCCCCTGAGCAATCTCAAGTCCTGCTTTCCTCATATTCACAGTTGAGGTCTTAGAATCATAGAATCATAGAATCACCAGGTTGGAAGAGACCCATCGGATCATCGAGTCCAACCATTCCTATCAAACACTAAACCATGTCCCTCAGGACCTCGTCTACCCGTCCCTTAAACACCTCCAGGGAAGGTGAATCAACCACCTCCCTGGGCAGCCCGTTCCAGTGCCTAACGACCCTTTCTGTGAAGAATTTTTTCCTTATGTTGAGTCTGAACCTCCACTGGTGGAGCTTGAGGCCATTCCCTCTTGTCCTGTCCTTGTCACTTTTCCTCTCATTACCATAGATGTTAAATAACTACTTCATGGTTGCTGTGGCCAAGACAGCCTCCAATCACCACTTCACCCATAAGACCGTCTCTGAGGGCACTAAGAAACGTGGGAAGAGGTGGTTGCTGCTGCCAGAGCAAGCCCTGGTGCCCACAGCCTGCGTCTGTCCCAGTCTGCTGGCAGGAGGACAAACCACACTGGTGTAGCCACTGACCAAGCTCCTTTGCTGTGGGGCAATTTCTTATATGATGAGAGTAAAAATAAAACCCCTTAATGGCCACAAAACCTCGCTGCTGCCTTGCTCACTGTTTCATTTGCCACAATGATATGGAACTGTTGGGATGGGTCCAGAGGAAGGCCACAAAGATGATCAGAGAAATGGAGCATCTCTGTAATGAAGACAGGCTGAAAGAGTTGGGGTTGTTCAGCACGGAGAAGAGAAGGTTCCAGGGAGACCTTAGAGTGGCCTTCTAGTACCTGAAGGAAGCCTACAAGAAAGCTCTCTTACGAGAGCATGGAGCAACGGGATGAGGGGAAATGGGTTTAAATTGGAAGGGGGAAGATTTAGATTGGACATTAGGGAGAAATTCTTCATGACGAGGGTGGTGAGGCACTGGCAGAGGTTGTCCAGGGAAGTTGTGGCTACCTCATCCTTGAAAGTATTGAAGGTCAGGTTGAATGGGTCCATGAGCACGTTGGTCTGGTGGGAGGTGTCGCTGCCCATGGCCGGGGATTTGGAACTGGATGATCTTTAAGGTCCCTTCCAACCCAAACCATTCTATGATTCTATGACCATTCCTGCATCTGTGGGGCCAACACTCTTGATGGAAAGGCCACCTCTTTGCCATGCGGTCCACGGCCATCACTAAGTCTCTCCTTTGGTAACCAGTACCTGCCTGGCCCCTGCAAGCCCACACTGCACTGTGGGATGCAGTGAAAGAACAAGTCTGTGGAGGAGACGCAGTCCTCCAGGTCCCCATCCCTCCTCAATGCGCTTTTGTAAACCTGAAGACAAAGGAGACAACTCAGGAAGGATGCGCAAGAAGTGAAGCCATTTTGCAAATGTTTACAGCAAATCCATGACCAGTGCTTTCCCTTCCGTTCGCTGATAAACACGAATGTCAACATAAACAAATAGATTTAAAAGTAACAGCTTTAAAACAGCATAGCACTGGGAAGCAGAGGGCTTCCTTCTTGGCCATCCTCGCCTAGACTAAATAAATAGAGAGGCGAAATCCTCTTGGTTGGGATGCGCACCAAAGAATGTGAGAAAAGCACTAGAAGATAAACTGGACTTGTAGGCGTGCACGCACAGAAGAAACCCAGGTGACGTGCATCCCAGCAAAGACACAAGCTGCTGTGTTTAGAACTCAAACTGCCTGAGCATGGTTTCCCTCTGAGTGGGCTCTGAGCATGGTGTTTTCGCTTATATGACTTCTAATATCATAGAATTATAGGATCATAGAAAGGTTTGGGTTGGAAGGGATCTTAAAGATCACCCAGTTCCAACCCATCTGCCATGGGCAAGGACACATCCCACTAGATCAGGCTGCCCAAGGTCCCATCCAACCTGGCTTTCAATGATTCCAGTGATGGAGCAACCTCTGCCACGACCTCACCACCCTCAGCATCAAGAGTTTATTCCTAATACCTAATCTAAATCTTCCTCCTTCCAATTTAAATCCATTTCTCCTTGTTCTGTCACTACATACACTAGTAGACAGTCCCTCCCCTGCATTTTTGTAGCCTCCTTCAGGTACTGGAAGTCCACTCTAAGGTCTCCCTGGAGCCTTCTCTTCTCCAGGCGGAACAAGCCCAACTCTCTCAGACTGTGCTTACAGTAGAGGTGCTCAGTTCCTCTGATCATCTTTGCAGCCCTCTTCTGGTCCCATTCCAACAGTTCCATGTGCTTTTAATGTTGAGGATTTCAGAACTGGGCACAACACTCCATGTGGGCTCTCACAAGAGCAGAGTAGAGGGCAGAAAGATTTCCCATTACACCCTTGCACAGCCAGGGTGTTGTGTTCATATGGAGATGGATGTCCCCAAGTGACAGGGGACAGGACAAGGGGGAATGGCCTCAAGCTCCGCCAGGGGAGATTTAGGCTAGAGATTAGGAGGAAGTTTTTCATGGAAAGGGTCATTGGGCATTGGAATAGGCTGCCCAGGGAGGTGGTTGATTCAACTTCCCTGGAGGTGTTTAAGGCACAGGTAGACATGGTCCTGAGGGACATGGTTTAGTGTTTGATAGGAACAGTTGGACTCGATGATCTGATGGGTCTCTTCCAACCTGGTGATTCTATGATTCTATGATAAGGAGGAACTTCTTCACCATGACAGTGGTGAGACACTGGAACAGGTTGCCCAGGGAAGTTGTGGCTGCCCCATCCCTGGAGGTGTTGAAGGTCAGGTTGGATGTGGCCTTGGACAGCCTAGTCTGGTGGGAGATGTCCCTGCCCATCGCATGGGGGTTGGAGCTGGAGGATCTCTGAAGTTCCTTCCAACCAGAACTACTCTATGATAATTACTAATCTGAACAATTTTAAATACTTTTTCATTCATCTCCTCAATAACACTGAGAAGAGGGGACAGGTAAGATGGTGATAGCCTCACTCTGGTCAGCAGACGCAACAAGAGTCACAAGATTGTTAATGAGCAATTAATACATTTGAAGAACCTTAGAGTATCCTGGAAACAGCAGCAGTAACCAAAGCAATTTAATATCCCTTTCAAACACTGGACTTAAGAAGCATGCAGCATGTTTAGTCTACTTAGCAGCCAGCCAAAATGTACACAAAATTTCATTTTATAAACCCACTTTTCTTCCCCACAGATCTCAGTGCTCTTCCAAAGAGGTTCATCCTACAGTAATACCACTGTTACAATAAAAAAAAAAGCTGCATTTAATTGCTGTAGTGGAAGATTCCTGTTGTTGCAGGCAGCTGGTTCTAAAAACTGCAACATCACAGCGCAGGTCTAAAATCGGAAGAGTATTTTCTGAGGTGAAATCTGTTTTAAGGGTATACGCATTATAACACTACAACAAATTTTGGATGGGAAGCATTTTTTCAAGTATTCTAGCAAATCACCATTCCACAATCTACCTGGGTATCTTCTCTCCAGCTCCAAATCCCAATTTTTTGTTCAGTTAAAACAATAATTTTTGCAACAAATTGTCAGTCATTTATGTGTTCACACTCCTAAAAGAAGATAAGGGGAAGCAATGCTCTCAGTGAATTCAGTCTTTTGCTCCTGTTACCGATGCCATTGACTAGGGGCTGTTTTCTCTTCAGGAAACATCAATATCTTTCCCCTAAACACTCCCTCTCCAGAAACACCTCACTCACTTCTATGTACATTTCAAAGGACATTACTCCATATTTAAAGACCCCAGGCAGATATGGCTATGGTTGTTGAGAACTCCTTCAATAGCGACCTTCCAATATTGACAGGGGCCTACAAGAAAGGTGGGGAGGGACTGTTTACAAAGGCATGGAATGACAGGACTAGAGGCAATGACTATAAACTGGAGTGGGACAGATTTAGACTAGACATAAGGAGGAATATCTTCATGAAGAGGGTGGTGAGGCACTGGAACAGTTTACCCAGGGAAGTTGTGGACACCCCATCCCTGGAGGTGTTGAAGGTCAGGTTGGATGTGACTTTAGGCACCTGATCTAGCGGGATGTGTCCCTGCCCATGGCAGGAGGGTCGGAACTAGATGATCTTTAAGATCCCTTCCAACCAAAACTGTTCTGTGATTCTAAGAGCCTCAGATTACAAGAGATACACAGCTTAAATGTAGGGTTCAGAATTTTACAATTCCCTTGCTCAGTAAAGAAGTGAAGACTGAAATACTTCCCAGAGCACAAAGACGACTAACCAAAGAGAAGAAGTGCTTTCGTTTTCTTTGCTGTTGCAAAAAAAAATGATCCCAAAGGCCTCCATTCCTTTCTAAGAAGCACCAAATAAGTGGTAATACTCAGGGGCTTGTCCAAGCGGTGGTGTTGCCATTTAAGAAAAGCTCTAAGGAAAAACAAGCAAAACCCCAAAAGG
>WAAB01004758.1:8370-24259 GCA_013389865.1 Piaya cayana | reverse complement strand
TGGTTCTCTTAGACCAGGTGGCTCAAACCTGCTAAAACCAGGCTGAACATTCCCACTTCAAGTGCTGTTTCTAATATACAGACAACCTGTCCTGAAATGTCTTAAATGCTTAAATCACAAGTAAAATTCCGTTAGGCTTTAAGAAATGATCAGGAAGTGGTACAAGCTGGTCTAGCAATGCAAATGCAAGGTTGGAAACCTAGATAATGGACAAGGAATTCCTGAGTCCATTACTTAGATTGCATAAACATTCTTAAAGCAAAGTAACTTCCAGCATGAACTAGAATGTAAAATGCATCACATAGATGTGATATACAGGAATTAGAAGAACAACCAGAAGATTTCTGGCCACAGAGTTACCTTATCAGAAGCCCCAGGTTAGAAAAATGCCTTTCAAAGAAAGAAGTGGAAGAAAATCCTTGTGTGAAAACTATTTCAGAAGCTGGATATGAGCTGGTAATGTGTGTTCACAGCCCAGAAAGCCAACTGTGCCCTGGGCTGCATCAAAAGAAGCGTGGCCAGCAGGTCAAGGGAGGTGATTCTGCCCCTCTATTCCTCTCTTGTGAGAACTCATCTGGAGTATTGTGTTCAGTTCTGGAATCCTCAACAGAAGAAGGATATGGAGCTGTTGGAACAGGTCCAGAGGAGGCTACAAGGATGATCAGAGGACTGGAGCAGATCCCATAGGAAGACAGGCTGAAAGAGTTGGGGTGGTTAAGCCTGGAGAACAGAAGGCTCTGACGAGACTTTATAGCAACCTTCCAGTACCTGAAAGGGGCTACAAGAAAGCTGGGGAGGGACTGTTTACGAAGGCTTGTAGTGATAGGACTAGGGGGAAATGGGTATAAACTAGAGAGGGGCAGATTTAAACTAGACATAAGGAGGAATTTCTTGACAATAGACTGGTGAGGCACTGGAACAGGTTGTCCAGCACAGTGGTGGATGTCCCGTCCCTGGAGGTGTTGAAGACCAGGTTGGATGGGGCCTTGGCCAGCCTGATATAATGAGAGGCGTTGGAACTGGATGATCTTTAAGTTCCCTTCCAACCCAAACTATTCTATGACTCTATGATTCTATGATTCTCTGATTCTATTTCTGAAGAAAAGGTTTGCCTGTGTCCTCCAGAACGTTCAAGATGACTGATAGAGGTGACAGCTACATTGAGCAAAAATAATACAATCTATGCAGCCTGCTTCCAGAAAGGGAATCCCCATTTCCTACAGCAGCAGCCACTGTAGGAAAGAACATTCCTTTCAGTGCATGGATTGCTTTGGTTTTCCTTCCAGTAACAGGGACTGTCACTACCTCTAGAGCAGACAATCTAATCTCTTGCTGCACAAACTCACCTGAACGATCAAACTGCGACTATGGGACTTCACTCCTAAGCACGTCTGAAACTCATGCTAAATGCAATTGTTTCCACTTAACAACAGATCATTTTCTCTCTCCAACATGGCCTGTACTTTGCATTGTTCCTGTCTATGATAACGTCATCTCCCATAACACAATGGCTGTAAAAATAAATCCAGTTCACAGACACCAAAGCACTCTTGAAAGGTACTTTCAGGATTTAGAAAACTAATGCTTATTGTACTAGAGAAGTGGATTATAGAGACAGATTATTACAGCAATGGATTTCCTACAAATTCTTTGCTTTTATCTAGAAAAATAAAACACCTTTGAGAGTTGTGTGTTGAAAATGGCTTTTCAGTGATTGCACTGAATACTGTAATATTTGTCATTCTATTTTCCCTTCAAAGGAGAATCCCACTATTTTCACTTTATATTTTCACTTTCAAGTAAAAGCAGCTGACTTCTCATGCACTTTCAGTTTTCGAAAGTCAGTCCCTGGCAATGATTTAATCTCTCCCCACACCAAAAGAGATTAGATTACAATTGCAAAGCACTGAAAACAGGAAATGTTGTAAACTCTGACACAGTATTAAATACATTGGTTCAAATGACACTGAATTTTTCTTAAATGTGGCCAGTCACTACTTCTCTACATTGCTTTTTGACTTGAATTCTAGGAGAGCTGCATAAGAAACAGCTTTTTTCATGGTGAAGTCGTATGGATAAGGAAGGGGTATTTAGGATACTTTTGAATCATGGCACACTTATTTCATTACTAAAGGAATTACACTACAAAATCTAGAAATACAGAGGAGAAAAATACTTTTTTTTCACTTTAACCTCTTTGCTGGAACTTCAGTTGGCCAGCTGGATATCCATAATACATACGGCACTGGTGAGGCTGCACCTCAAATTCTGGTTCAGTTTTGGGACCCACATTACAAGAAAGACACTGAGGTTCTGGAGCATGTCCAGAGAACAGCAACAAAGCTGGTGAAGCCTTCCCTGGAGATGTTTAAGGAATGGCTAGACGAGGTGCTGAGGGACATGGTTTAGTGTTCGATAGGAATGGTTGGACTCAATGATCCATTGGGTCTCTTCCAACCTGGTGATTCTATGATTCTATGATTCTATGAAGGGGATGGAAAACAAGTTGTATGAGAAGCAGCTGAGGGAACTGAGGGTGTTTAGCCTGGAGAAGACGAGGCTGAAGGGAGACTGTCTACAACTGCCTGAAAGGAGGATGTAGAGTGGTGGGTGTTGGTCTCTTCTCACAAGTGATTGGTGATAGGATGAGAGAGAATGTCTTCAAGTCATGCCAGGGAAGAATTTCTTCACAGAAAGGGTTATCAAGCGCTGGCAGAGGCTGCCCTGGCAATGTGGCTGAGTCCCCATCCCTCAGGTATTTAAATGACAGGTACATGAAGTGCTCAGGGAGATGGTTTAGTAGGAGACAGGTACAGTTGGGTTTGATGATCTCAACGGTCTTTTCTAACCTAGGGATTTGATGATTTCATTTCAACGAATACCCAAAAAGACACAAATCAGATAAGCTCCCACTACCAATTTTCATTACACAAATGGAAAATGTGGCTCTATTACCACTAGTTTACTAAAACAGTACTCAAAGCACACCCATCTCCATGAGGGTTATTGTACTACCCAGTAGCAGCACACATCGTGCAGCATGAGAAAGGTTGTTCAGGGTGAGCAGGATGGAGGATGCATTCACAGACAGTTTCAGAACTGGGCAGGAGTCACCTTCCCTGCAGGTGTGTAAGGGTCGGATGGATGAGGCACTGAGGGACATGGTTTAGTGTTTGATAGGAATGGTTGGATTCAATGATCCAGTCAGTCTCTTCCAACCTGGTGATTCTATGATTCTATGACTGACAGAAAAGAGCAGCAACAACTAAAACCCTGTGAGAGCACTCTAATCTGGGGGACTAGGAGGACAGAAATTGCACAAAATTAGAGGGCAACAGTTTTGTTCCAGTGAAAAAAAAATCCAGATAAGAGGATGGACTGATGAGGCCAGCAGGTCGAGGACATTACCCCATGGTACCTAGGGGAATGTGGAGAGGAGGGAGCTGGGCTCATCTCCCAAGTGACAGGGGACAGGACAAAAGGGAATGGCCTCAAACTCTGCCAGGGGAGGTTCAGGCTGAACATTAGGAAAAAAATTTTCATGGGAAGGGTCACTGGGCACTGGAACAGGCTGCCCAGGGAGGTGGTTGAGACACTTTCCCTGGAGGTGTGTAAGGGATGGGTGGACGAGGTGCTGATGCACAAGGTTTAGTATTTGATAGGAATGGTTGGACTTGATGATCTGGTGGGTCTCTTCCAACCTGGTGATTCTATGATTTCATTGTTAGGTGTAATCTGGGGAAGGTTCCCAGCAAGGGAACCAGGACACCCTTCTGTCGCTGAGGCAGCAGATGTCTGCGACCACATCTGGACAACTGTAAAAATTCAGGGGTTTGACTTGCAAGGCAAGAGTGTTAAGCAGGAGATGTCAGGAGGAAAGAACAGCTGGGAGGGGGAAAAAAAAAGGGAGTCCCTCAAATGGGCCAGAGATGAGTGGAAAATTGAGGCTGGCCAGTACTCTGGCTTAAAAGGAAAGAGGATAGTATAGGGAGGTGTCCTCCTCCATCCATTGCCCTTCTAGTCTGGCTGTATGGACGCACATAGAGGGCGGGTGATCCCCTGTAACCCTCAGTTGATTTGCTGCCACGCTATCCAAAACCCTTCTCAGCTTAGTTTACTTTCATGAATGAGCATCTCAAATCGCTGTAAATCATAAGTTCATGGGGAATAAAGGCTGTTTTCATCTTTTCCCTTTTTTTTTTTTGCTTCTGAATTATAAGTAAAAGCACTAAAAAAATAAAAATAATTATTTGCACCCCTCTATCGAACTGTGCCTGCAGTTCAGAATATAAACGATCTGGTTTTTTAAGTATTGTAATTGCATACACAAAGTCTAAGCTCTGAAGAGAAATAGGGCATCTCAAATTACAAAGACATGTCACTGTAACAATACGGTCTTCCTCTTCCCACTAGGGGAAGCATCATCTTTATAACAAATACATTGCTTTAAAAAATGCCCTGAAATACTAAATCCACAGCTCATGTAATTTAATGTAAGCAGCAGATACGTGCGAGGTCATATGCTAAGTAAATTAAGAGAACAATATATTGGCTCTGTCTTCTTGCTTAACTGCCCCGATACATGTTTCGTGTAAAATGTAAGCAGTGCTGAGAAGCTGCGCAACGTGGGAGGGCAAGAAAAAGGGGTGAGGAAAGAGCCTTTCAAAAGATGCTGGTGTTTTCTTCAACACCGACTGGCGTGTTAGCAACACATCCCTTGCCCTGGGAAACATTAAAATTTTTCTCTGCTCTTACAGCGGTCCTCACTCAGTTAAGCCACATTCACTGAAGCTTTTCCCATGTGCATTCAGTCTCAAAGATGACGAAAAATTCACATTAATGGGTAATAGGAAGAATCTGGGAGAATGGTAAATTTAGCTACAAAGAAAGAAAAGCATCTAAAGGAGCATCTCTCTATGAAATGCTTTTATAAAACCTCTTGTTTCTGTGATGAAAGAAAATCTCTGCTAATGTTTCTTCCTTAAACAAAAATCTATATTTTTTTGTGCTTTTCTTAGCGGAGATCGGAAAGGAATGTAAACCAAGGGTCAGGAAGAACAGGCAGCTGGGCTCTCCATCTGGTTCACAACTCTGAAAGGAGAGCGAAATATCCATTATACCTTTTGCACATTTAGTTTTTGCTCAGTTTGAGGTGCACTCAAACAAAGCCAATTTGCCGGTATTCTCTGGATATCATCACTCCAGAACAAGGCTAAGTGGGATTAAGCAATACCAAGCAAGGTCAGAAGTGACAGAAAACTGTTGCTCGACCATAAAATAACTGTGGAAGTCTCACCTAAAATTACTTATAACAATCTCCCATGGCCTCCTTCTTTATGTGGGTTTTTGAAAAGGATTTCCCTCTTTCATCCTGCAAAGCAGGAGGTGGGGAACAAAGGAACGTATGAATATAACACGCAAATAGGTTTGATTCATTTTCCACGTGTTCATTGATGCACACGGCAACTGATCTTAATTGCCAATGTTTGATACAGCTGTAGGACATCATACACTGCCTTGCAGTCTTTCAGTTTCTCTGAGACAAAATACGTTTCTCTGAGGGCATCTTGTAGCTCAGTGTCTACACACTGAATTTCTGCTGGTATGTATTAACAGATAAGCACCATGAGAAGAGCGACAAAGCTGGTGAAGGGGCTGGAGAACAGGCCCTATGAGGAACAGCTGAGAGAGCTGGGGGTGTTTAGCCTGGAGAAGA
Source organism: Piaya cayana (assembly GCA_013389865.1). NCBI lineage: Eukaryota > Metazoa > Chordata > Aves > Cuculiformes > Coccyzidae > Piaya > Piaya cayana. Next base: position 18,543 of record WAAB01004758.1, on the reverse strand, counting down.
GGAGGCTGAGAGGAGACCTCATTGCTCTCTACAACTACCTGAAAGGAGGTTGTGGAGAGGAGGGAGCTGGCCTCTTCTTCCAAGTGACAGGNAAAAGAGAACCCAAGAAGCTACTGAGCCTGCTGTCTTGAGGAAGGATCAAGTACACTTCTTCCTCACAGTGGTCAAGTCTTTCATAAAACGTAGCAATTTAATGACTAACCTGAACCCTTCTAGCAATTTAATAGCTATTTTCTTACGTGCAGAAAGACAGAATCTATTCATACCTACTTCTCCACGCTTTTTATGTCGCTAAAGACCTGCGCTTTCTCTCTTCCCTCTCCTTTCAGAGGACAGATGCCCATCTTTTATCCCAGTCAAGATATGCAAGCCTCCCAAGGCATCTCCATGACCTTTGCATCGCAAAGCACGTGTTAAAATCATTACTGAATTCACTGTTATCTGCTGCTTCTCCACTCCCTGCTAGTTACTGTGCTACAGAGCCACTGCTCTGATTTAATGCAGTTGGTGCCAGCACGAGCCACGTGGGTGTTTATTTACACGGGTGCTTCCACTCTGTTGAGCTGCTCAGGAATCTTTCCGGAGAACTTGAGAAAAACTGATTAGTCTGTATTAGTTCACACTCCTTTCACACCTTTTAAAGCAAAGCAAACCAAATGAGGCATTACAGCTGCTCTGTCCAGGCTCCTACCTCATGTCATTTCTCAATGCTTAATGCTAATGACTAAGATCGCAACAGCCTACTTGACGAAGGTGAAGCTGAGTCTATCTCTATCAATCAAACAATCGCTGCTACCACAGAATCATCCTGCTCCTCACAAAAAGAAAAAATCTTTCTTTTTTTTTTTTTTCACAAGCTAATGACCTGAACAGGCTCGGAGTAGGACAAACCATTATGGCAACAAGAGAAGGAATGAGAGAGAACTGATAGGAATAAGAAGATAGAGGTGATGGGGACAGGCGTAAGGTAGAAGTACACTGGGATAGCTCTTACAGGTTGGAAGATCAGGTTTATGTTCATAGGGCAACGCTGTAGGTCCACCAACACTTGATGTTAGCACAGTCCCTGACAGTAGACCTCTCATCATAGAATCATAGAATCATAGAATAACCAAGTTGGAAGAGACACAGCAGATCATCGAGTCCAGCCATTCCTATCAAATACTAAACCTTGTCCCTCGGCACCTCGTCCACCCGTGCCTTAAACACCTCCAAGGATGGTGACTCAACCACCTCCCTGGGCAGCCTCTGCCTGTGCCAAATGACCCTTTCTGTGAAAATTTTTTTCCTAAGGTCCAGCCTAAGCTTCCCCTGGCAGAGCTTGAGACCATTCCCTCTTGTCCTGTTCCCTTTCACTTGGAGAAGAGCCCAGCTCCCTCCTCTCTAAAACCTCCTTTCAGGGAGTTGTAGAGAGCAATGAGGTCTCCTCTCAGCCTCCTCTTCTCCAGGCTAAACAACCCCAGCTCTCTCAGTTGCTCTCCATAAGGCCTGTTCTCCAGCCCCTTCACCAGCTTCGTTGCTCTTCTCTGGACTTGCTCCAGAGCCTCAACATCCTTCTTGTGGTGAGGGGCCCTGAACTGACCCCAGGATTCAAGGAGAGGTCTCACCAGTGCCGAGTACCGAGGGAGAAGAACCTCCCTGGACCTCATCGAACCCTTGCTACCAGCAGCGCAAGCATGCAGGAGTCTGGGTTGGTGAAAATCATTTTCCAAAAACTAAGAGAGGAAAGGACTTTGGGGACATCAACATTTTTGAATCAACTCAACTCCCTGCCCTGCTTTACCATCCAACTGGATGAATTCCCATGGCAGCACAAGAAGGGGCAGAGTTCAGGAGTAGGAGTAAGCTCCTGGGAGTGGGCAGGGGCAGGAGAGAGAGGCTGGTTTATCTGATGACTCTGCAGCTTAAAAAAAACTAGACTGTGAGCACTGCCATGAGTTTGAGTCATGAGAGTCAAATGAGTTTAAAATATCCATCTAATTAAAATTCCCCAAGATAACTCAGATTGCTGATGATGCATGCGTTAACTACCTGAATATATAAGCCTCACTCATCATGAGGTTTTCAGCAACAACTAATGCACAACATCTTGCTTTTGGTTTTCTCTTCACATTTGCAAGCTCATGGAGTATCTGTTTATTAAGCCCCCTCTTCATTTTATCTGTCTTAACTTTCCAAGAACTTTCCAAGTTTGTCCCTATATGCCTGTGGTATTTATTTATAATAGTTGCTAGTGCCATTTTCTGTGTAATGGGCTCCAACTCCCTCAATCTCTTCAGTTAAAATCCCAATTAGCTTCCTACTATGCTTTCTGCTTTTCCCTGCTGTGGTTGCACAGTTTATACTGCTTAAAGGTACAAAACTAACTGTTTAGTCTTGCTTCCAGCGGGATCCTAACAAAGCACCCCTAAGTCTATTGAAGAGAACCTACTTCAACTTTAGTCGTTCAACTAATTTCTACTTCTTGCCCTTTCAGAAATTATGCAGTTCGTGATCATCACCAACTGTAATTCACAATTCATCACCATTTTCATGATCTGTAAAAGTCCCTCTCAACAGGTGAAAATCAGATTTAAAGCACCAACATCCCTAAGACACTTCATAGGTGTTTATTCCCTCTGTTATGAAGTTCCTCTGTATTTCCTATTTTCCTATGGTAGATGCTACATCAGGCAATTACTGTATCTTTAGGTTAGGGCTCATTTTTGTACCCTGTATGTTAATAAACCGGATATTAAGTAATAAAAACTGTAAGACAAGAATACAGAGGAGGAAAATATGTGCTCAGAAAAAAAAAATAAAAAAACCAGACCAGCACTGTGAAACTGTATGAAAATTGTGGCATGAATGAAAGAGCATTTAGTTGTCTGACCATTCTGATTTCTCTGCCGCCCCCACAAATATCCCTGGACAGCAGACACATTATCCCTCTTATTCTAAGGATGTGTATCTAATCCATTACAAGGCATGGTCAGTTCCCCAGCGCAAGCTGTAGTAAGCTGTTAGGTTAGCACCAAGTCAAACATTAACTCTCAATGAAAAAGAATCCAAGATGCTGGGTGGGGGAAGAGGGAAAATGAGAAACGGTTACTGCATTACACGGTGCACTGGGTAATAACACTACATGAATCGTAGAATCATTGAATATTTTGGGTTGGAAGGGTTGAAGATCATCTAGTTCCAAAACCCCTGCGATGGGCAGGGACACGTCCCACTAGATCAGGCTGCCCAAGCACATAAGGGAAAAGAACCTGAGAGAAATACCTCATCCTAGATGTTTTAGCTGCACTTCAGGTCTGGGTGTGGAGTTAGGATTTTTGATTTTACCTTTACCATCTTTCATCCATTTTAATACAGCACCAAATTAACAGGGCATAGCTACAAGCACCAACTGCCAATACAGGAATTATCCATATTAATCTGTAATTAATAATATAAATTGCTCTTTCAATTCAAAACACAGAAGCAGGTACGTTTGGCCCAGACACAGTTTGCCAACCAAAAAAAAGCCCCATGCCTCTAACGTAAGATCAGAGAATGCTGGTTAGTAAAGGAGACCGTATGATCTCAAAGCTTATTTAGCTTGTAAATTCTCAGGCAGTCTTCATCATTTGTTCCACAGTAAAGACCCATTTAGTGGAGAAAAAATAAAGGACCCAATGGGAACTTACTTGCCTGTTTTTGGTTATTGAGAAGAACTATCATTGATATTCCTGGCTTGGTATATTTTTTCCACTGTACACAAAGATGACAAAGGTCATGCAATACAGCATTTAAAATTTCTCACAGAAAATAAATGAAGTATGACTCACACGCGGGTACAGCACATTCTTTACTTTTTTTTTTTTTTTCTTCCTAAAGTAAGGATAGTACCGAGTTCTTGTCTGCAGCTGCACAAATGGTGCAGGAAGGATATATATTCCTGAACATATGTTTCTAAAATTCACAGCGGAACAACTGCGCCTAAGCCTTCGAAACTGCGCGTGCACAAGGCAGTCTGGAAAAACATCGGTGATCTTCAACAGTAAACATTCGGTGACGCACGTTTCCAACATGTTGCAACGTAGGAAATTAAGACAAAAGCCATCTTCAATTAACACACCAATGATGGCATCTGACTATTAGTCTTCGGAGTAACAGTCACATCGTGCCAGAACAACAAGGTTGCAAATATTAGGGCTTCCAGGTGTTACGGCTTCAATTTTCCCTTATGCTTCTGTCAAGGTAAATCTCTGATAATCACAGAGTATATTTAAAAGCCTCTCTGAAAAACAAGTGAGAGGGGGAAGAGAGGATGTGAAGGTCAGCTGGCACAGCAGCTGATAAGAAACAGGGGTGCTGGTGAGGATGGAGGAAGGTTAGCTCTCAAGTGGGAGGGTTCAGGGACAGAAAAGTTTGAGGGACATCTCTGTGCTGCAACTATGAGCTAAAAGTTTGTCTCTGAGTGCACAAAGGCAGGAAGGATAATGGAGGGGTTGAACCTGGAGAAAGAGGGCTAAAAGCAGGGTTATGGGACACTCCTCTCCTCCCTCTAGGTCCCCACTGTCAACTCCCTCCCTATTGCAGCAACTGGGTCCTCTCTCAGGGAAAAAGAGAACACAAAGGACTTACTTCTGCCCTTATCACACTTTGTTTGATGCCAGAAATGTGGTGGCCCTCTGACTATGAACTGTTTTATCCTGGGTAAACAGAAGCCCCAAGACCCCAGAAGCTAAAGCTACATGGGAGGAGAGCACAGCACCAAAGGTGTCCATACTGCCAAGCGAGCTCCATCATCATGGTCTTCAGCCCCCTATCCATGGCTGCTCCCTATCTAATCTCAGAGATAAGAGATAATTTTTTAAGAGATAATTTTTCATGTAGGAAGATCTCCGCTGTTAAATGAATCCAGTTTTAAAAGCCAGGGGCAATCATGGCCCAACTGATTTTGATGTTCCTGACTCACTGGACATACTCGGAACATGCACGGAATTTTATTTTTTGCATCCTGAACTAAATTCAGTAACTAATACATTAACTTATTAACTGGAGACAAAAAAAAATATGCAGAGTAATGAAACATCCTACATCTACAGGCTTAGGTAGCTTTCCTTTGCTGAAGCAATTTTGTGCTTCATAAATCAAGTTGTATATTAAACCAATTGAGGTTAATATGTATCGAGGAGCACACCAGAGGCAGGGAGTGGGCACTTAGGCCAAACTTTTAATCAACTCATGAGCTTCATGTATTTAGTCTGCTCCCTTTCAACCCATGCTGAGAGTCAAACTTCTGTCCTCAGGTTGACAGGAAGATACAATACTATGAAAGGGAGGTTCTGCAAAGGGATCTGAACAGGCTGGACTGCTGGGCAGAGTCCAATGGCATGAGGTTTAACACGGCCAAATGCCAGGTCCTGCACTTGGGGCACAACAACCCTATGCAGAGCTACAGACTGGGAGAAGTCTGTCTGGAGAGCTGCCAGGAGGAGAGGGACCTGGGGGTGTTGGTCGACAGACGACTNATCCTGGAGAGGAGAAGGCTGAGAGGAGACCTCATTACTCTCTACAACTACCTGAAAGGAGGTTGTGGAGAGGAGGGAGCTGGGCTCTTCTCCCAAGTGACAGGGGACAGGACAAGAGGGAATGGCCTCAAGCTCCACCAGGGGAGATTTAGGCTAGAGATCAGGAGGAAGTTTATCACAGAAAGGGTCATTGGGTATTGGAACAGGCTGCCCAGGGAGGTGGTTGAGTCACCTTCCCTGGAGGTGTTTAAGGCACGGGTAAACGAGGTGCTGAGGGACATGGTTTAGTGTTTGATAGGAATGGTTGGACTCAATGATCTGGTGGGTCTCTTCCAACCTGGTGATTCTATGATTCTATGAAAGAGCTGAAGCAACAAGGCAGAAACACAGACTTGTTTCAGTTATGTCATGTAAAGTTTTGTTTAGGACTGACACTAATTAAATTGGCAGATTAATTTCATAGAGCAAAACAGAGGCTTGCATTCCATTTCTGTGCAACACAGTTCTGCCTCTATTAACTTCAAATTATCTCCTTTTATGGACTCAATGCAACTCAATGACGGGTTAAATACTCGGAAGAGCAGAAGAATGTTTTTTCTGCAGCCAACACTGAGAGGGCAATGGTTGAACTTACTGCTTCTATAAAACAGGAAACTAGATTTTGCATGCATCTGATCCACAGCAACATAGACTCATAGAATAGTTTGGGTTGGAAGGAACCTTAAAGATCATCCAGTTCCAACCCCACTGCCATGGGCAGGGACACTTCCCACCAGACCAGGCTGCCCAAGGCCCCATCCAACCTGGCCTTGAACACCTCCAGGGATGGGGCAGCCACAACTTCCCTGGGCAACCTGTGCCAGTGCCTCACCATGAAGGAATTCCTCCTTACATCTAGTCTAAATCTGTCCTTCTCTAGTTTACAGCCATTGCCCCTAGTCCTATCATTCCATGCCTTTGTAAACAGTCCCTCCCCAGCTTTCTTGTAGCCTTTTCCAGGTATTAGAAGGTTGCTACAAGATCTCCTGGGAGCCTTCTCTTCTCCAGGCTTTGAATGACTCCAGCTCTCTCAGCCTGTCCTCATATGCGAGGTGCTCCAGCTGTTTCCCACCACCCCCCTTATGCAACCAGGGTTTGGTATGTGTCCCCCATTTCTTCACCATGAAGAAACAGGAAGCTTTGTCAATGTTGTTGCCTCCAGTTTTCCACCTGGTTGATCTAACATACTTAGTTAAAAGTAAAGAACCTTCCTCAAATTCATACTCCTATAGTTCAAAAACAGGTTAGTGAGAAATTTATGTCTTAAATTTCCCCTTCCGCTTTTCCATAAGCCAAAACCAGACTGAAAATCTGCACAGAAGTACTGGCACAGCTTTTGAAAATCAAAATACCACTGACCATCACACAAACCCAGGAATGTTAGTTCAAGACCACAGGACAAACACGTCTTTCTACATCCTTACCAGCAAAGAGTGGAATTGGTGCCTAGTCCAGCTTGCTTAGCATAAACAACAGCCACGCTGGATTCTCTCTCCATTTATCACTTTCACTGCTGAGAAGAGCGCTGGGGGGAAAAAAAAATGCCTCTCCCTCCCTTGTTTCTACGTTTGATAAAATCAAAGCAGGGAGAGAGATGAGAATCCTTTCTCTTCACAGCACCAGAGCCCAGCACTAGGAGCAAGCACAGAAGGCTTATTAAGGCTCAAGAGTGCATCTGCAATACAAATAGCCAGAGGAAAGCCTACACAAAAGCATCTTCTTTTCTCTCCTCATCTGCTGGAGCCATCTCTCACCTACAAAAGCAACTCTGCAGGCACTATTGCAGCCTGTAAGTTTTAACTTTCTCTGCAATTCTTTCATCTAAATACAAAGAGGGGCTCAAACTACAGAGGTGAGGAGGTTCAGTGAAACAAAGAAATCATTTGCACTTAACTCAGACCACTCCAGCTCAGACCTCTCAAACCTCCTGTGTTATCCCTTTCAGGCTCAAATGTTGTTTCTTTGTAAAGAAACATGGGGCATGGTTTAGTGGTTGATAGGAATGGTTGGAGTCAATGATCCAAGAGGTCTTTTCCAACCTAGTGATTCTGTGATCCTGTGATTCTGTGAGTCTGTGAAAAGTATTTAACTATGCGATGATCCCTTTAAATACTGGAACTCGCTTATAACTCCTTGAAAAAGCAAATTCTCCACACTTTAGTACTGAAATGCCAGACTCTGCCCTGGGGATACACCGTACCACGCACTCCACCACTTGGGATTTGGTGTAACAGTTCACACGACAGTGATTAATACTTACAAACATCATCATAATAGGATGACACAGATAGATGTGCTGCAGAAGTGGTAATCCAGGCACTTATCTGTTTCCAATTAGCTACAATCGAAACTGTTGCACTGTGAAAACCAGACATACCTGCTAATAAATTTATGTACTAACTCAAGTGGCAAGGAACCCCAGACTTTAGAAGAAATAAAGCCTGGCTCTTAGCACACATGTACACACAGAGGTATCTCCATAGGTATGAAAATATGAGTGGAAAATTAGAAGCAAAGGAGCTAAAGGCAAAGCTAGTAACAAAATGTGCATTAGCAGTTTGAATCTAAGGATATAAACTTACTTAGTGCAGGAACAAGATTGGCATTATATTGGCATTACTTCATTTCAGTGCTGCTGCTTAATCTGTATATCTAATTTTCCACATAAAGCTTGATTTGTGCTAAATAAGAAATGCCTCTACACTCCACCAGCAGGCTCTGTCCGTTCCACAAAAAGCGAACATCCATTTATTTCGTCTAAAGGTCAAAAGTGAAATGCCTTTGGGAGATCCCATGCAACCTTAAAATAAAAGTCGCATTCCTAAGTTCCGAACTATCTAGAATGCAACACAATGTCATTATTATTCCTTTGAAAATGCAAAACAATTATTCGTCTATATTAAAAGCAAAACTCTTTAAAGAAAAGATCCTAAAACTCAACGAAGTAGCAACACTGAGAATGTCAAATCTTGCTGTTCAAAAAGCACAACATTTTTTTCCTTGCAGTTTTATGTATTGTGGAAGTCATGACACCCATAAACGTTTAAAAGGCAAGGAATGTAATTCTAATATTTGTTCACTTTGAATTAAAAGAAAATAGTTCTTATTGTTCTATGATTATTCAAACACCAGCAGTAGCCAAAGCAGGCACTTCCACCAGTCCTCAAACTTTTTAGTCATTCTTACTAAACTGAATTTTTATGCCATGATTCCTACCTGCGATTATTTCTCAATAGTTACTGGTCCCATTTAGCAAAATCAGAACACAGAACTACAATGGAGCACAGACTTTCAGTTGTCAGGTTTCTTCTGCTTTCCTTCTTTATTTCTTAGTCTTCACACACCTCTCAGTCCAGTGTTCAAGGTCTAAACTGAAGCGCACTGAAACCATGGGAAGCTTTCTAGTATTTATAAGCTTTGAGGTTGTTGCATGTTATAAAATACCTGCTGTAATATTACACTCAATATTCTTAGTTTTCCCTTTCTACTATATTTCCATTCAACTCACTATTAGATTGAAAACTATGTATTTTGGTTTGTCCTAAGGGCTATATAAAATTACATCACACTGCTTCTCCAGCTTCACGGTGCCAAATTAATTTACTCAGAAAAGGCATATAATAATCTTTTTGGACAACTAAGACTTTTTTTAAAAAATTAATTACTACTTTAAACAGAAAATTCTCACAATACATCCTATGTTTAATACATCTATAATGCATACCAGCTTTATGATCAGTTTTGAGGTGGTCACTGCCACCAGTACAAAGCTGAGACTGGTTGCTTACAACAGTGCATAGGAGGCACCAGTTGTAGAACGAAACGATGCCAACAATGATCTTCTGAAAGATACTCTCTAAGGCAAAACATCCTTAGGAGAACTTCAGGTTTTACTCATTTAATGGTGATATATCATTTTCTATCACCATAGATAATTCAAAACAGGTTGCATAAACCTGGACCTGTCTACATAAAGCCTAAAAATAACTGTTGTGGTTTTACTATGGCTTGAGCTAAGTTCATAAATTTCATCTTTCCTCAGTTGCTTCAACAAAGCTTTTAGCTAGTTTTAAAAGCTTTGTATTCGTTGAGATGGAAAGGAGGTTTGCAAGGAAGTCCTACAGCATCTGGCCTTTCCATTTTCTCACAGAAATTTTAAGCATTGGAGGGGACAACGGTAAACACAATAAAGGACCCCACCAAGGCAAAACCCCACTGAACGATTTCCATGGAAAAAGAAAGACAATTGTTCCATCAACACTTCCATGTTTTCAGATGTATCAGTTATATTTGGCAAGAGTTCAACAGAAAGACAGGAACACCAAAAGAGGAGCACAGACTAAGCCTTGATGTTCTAATGAATCATAGAACCATAGAATCATCAGGTCAGAACAGACCCATCGGATCATTGAGTCCAACCATTCCAATCAAACACTAAACCATGTCCCTCAGGACCTTGTCTACCCGTAACTTAAACACCTCCAGGGAAGGTGAATCAACCACCTCCCTGGGCAGCCTGTTCCAGGGCCCAATGACCCTTTCCAAGAAAAACTTCCTCCTAAACTCTAGCCTAAATCTCCCCTGGCGGAGCTTGAGACCATTCCCCCTCGTCCTGTCCCCTGTCACTTGGGAG
>WAAB01004757.1:74865-120079 GCA_013389865.1 Piaya cayana | reverse complement strand
TGAACTGAGTATATTAGCTGTGCATAAAGGCATTGCATCAGAGTTATTAGAGCATCAGTTACTTTTAGTTTGTTTTTCTCTTTGTGCTGTGTTTTGTAATATGATTTACTCCATTAATGAAACAATAATTCAATTAAACTTTTCTCTCTGAAGATCATTCACATCCTCAGCCTGTAAAGACACATTTTGTACTGGATATGAGCAAGGGCAACCTAAAGCTGTGATATCCTGAAAGCAGGGCAGAAAAATGTCCAATTCATTATCATACTTATGTACCACAGAAGAAAACAAACTACAAACACCTTTTTCTTTACGAAATGACTCATTCTGCCTAGGCACAACTGAGGAAACAAAGTCAAAACTTTGCAATTACACCTACCCAAGTCCATAACCTACACACGATCGTGGTACATCATAAGAAGTTCAAGAAGGTCTGACTACCCTCCAGCTTTCTTCACTAGGGAGGAAGAATACTCATCATTAGGTTTCTGATTCCATTAGCTTTGGTGTGCCTGCATGCTGAAAATGGCTCCACCTTTGGATCTGAGTGAGCGCAGATGCTTTCTGTCATTTTCATAGCTGTTTTCTTTTTAGTTAAGTCATCTTTTCCCACTGTTTAAGTTTATGGAAAGTCATTTGCTACCACCTACCAGCACTGCACAAAAATTTTTTAGAGGAAGTAGAGGGCATATTCAGATACATTTCACAATTCCTCTGCAGATATGTTTGAAGACTTTTCTGAGGTGGAAAGAGTTTATTCCCTTTCATTTTACCCTTGATGTTTTCCTGTGAGTTGAACAGTGGAAGAAAGAAGCCTTTATTACGCTACAGTTGAAAGAGCCACACCCTACTGATTGTGCTTCCAGGAAAAGCATCAAAAGGTATTATAAACCTTCAGACAGTATTAAGTATTTGAGGTCAACTTTTTCATAAGCAACATGTTTCTGAAATGCAAACAAAATGAATACCGGGCTGGAAAACTAATATTTCTCAAAATAACAGCTGTTTAAAAAAGCATTTTATGATGTCATGCTAAGCCAAGATGAAAAAATGGAAAAATTGCTCATGGATTCAATAGCTATCCTAAAAGTGCTTTTCGTGCCCTGTGCTGTACACGTGCTCCACACAAATGCTGTACAGAAAATGCTATTTTTTTAAAAAATATACTGCACAGAAAGCAAGCACTGGTGACACAAAAGGAGAATTAAACAATTCCTGCACCTTTGCCAATGTTACTATCTTGGATAACTCTGAAGTACCACCATTTCACTGCTAGATATTTTCATTTTTTTCAAGGATTTTCTGGTTCGTATTATTTATGAGACTGTCCTTTCTAAAGACTACTACACATCTGGGATATTCTGAAACAAACTTTTTTTTCATCTAGCTATTGCCATCGCCCACTAAGTATAAAACACAGAGCTGTTCTGTTGGGTCTAAATGAACTCTGTTTGGTGCAGTACATGAAAGCCTGGCAAAGAAATGTAACCTTATTCCAACTTTTTACAGAATCCTGATTCCAGATTTCAATGAGTCAGAGATGACTTACTTGGATTTTGGCGTATTTTCTTCTGCACTTTTTCAGTCAGGTTACTTTAATGTTGCTTCTTAATAGCAATGCAAAGCAGTCCGTAACAAAGCTGAAAATGTGTCTGATAAGCTGTCAATTTATAAAAGTATTCTTAGCCCACAGAATTATGGACATGGCAGTTTACAAAATAACACTCAGCATGAAGGCACAGCTACCATGAAAATTACCGTAATAAACAATCTCTAGGTAATCGCAGTGTTGAATAATCAAACTAGAGTTTATTTCAGAAATATCAAAGCTACGTTCAAGAAAGCTAAATATTAAACATCTTCAGTTACTGGAGAAGCAATAAAATAATCTACAGAGGAATGTCATGCCAATTGCAGTAACAAACATTTACAGCGCTGCTTCTGTAGAGCATGCATATTGAACCAAAGACAAAATACAAGCAACAACAAATGTTACGTGTTAACGTTTTAAAATTTTAAATATAAAGGAAAAAAACATGAATAAGAAATTTTGGTATTAAGAAAAAATATATGTCCAAAAATCTTTATTAAACACTGTACAAAACAAAATATTGCACTTTTAAATCACAATAAATATCTACAAAAGTATCTTACAAATGTTTTCTTTTAATTTAAAAAAAAAAACTGCTTAAACAATCAAGACCCATTGCTGATTTTAAAAGGTAATGATCAGGAATATCCTCTCCTTGCAGTCAGCCTTGGACACAACAGTCCACATTAAAAATTTTCTATACAGTAGTGCTAATCTAATTTTCAGTGATGCAAACCCATTGTGCAGGAATGCTGTTTCTAAGCCTGTTCTTACAGCATACCCACTAATTAGCGTGTAGTGTAGCTCAGTAATGGAACACAAGATCCAAGCTAATACAAGCATTCAGGTCTCCAACATATGCAGTAGTTCGGAAACTACAAAAGAAAAAAACCACCCAATCAGTCTGCTGCCTCCTATGGGGTTCCCTCTGCTTACAGCCCTAATGAGACATTGTCTGCAACATCGAAAATAACTTACCTGGAGATGTCATAATTAGGATATATTATCTTAACTTGCAGAAGACTCACATGGTTAATGGTTGTCATGAAAAGTCATCTCAATGGAGCTGCTCAAAATAGTTTTCTTGTGCTTGTCTACCTTCATAATTAATAATTCTTCCTTGGATATTTTTCCCCATTAACAGGAGAAAAAAGATATTTTTTTAAGATAGAAAATCTGACAGCCATGTTTGGCCAGTTATTGGCTACCCATTTGACTTGACATGCAGAGAAAAGTGCTCACAAATGTTTCATTCACAGCTCTGACAAGGAAGCCTTGTGTCTAATTTAAAATCAGTAGAACAGTCTAATCATGTCAGAACTTTGATTGTTCTTCAGTGACTGGAGCAGAACTGAAACATTAATTCAGAACAGATCTGTTGCTATTTTGAAAACTGTACTGGCATCTACACTGTCTTTGACTGCATATACATAAATATAAGCATGAAAAATGAAATGTATTTCTGTGTATCCCTCTGACAGCTCGTACCAGTAAAACACATCCTGCAAGATTGACTCAAGCTTGAGCTGTTTATGAAAATGAAGTGGCTGCCAAAGTGGCGGTGGCTATAAGCCACTGGTTCTATAAATTTAAAAATTGTGTTAAATTTGATAAAACAAGAAAAACAAAACCTAGGGTTCAATAGTTGCTGCATTCCAAAGTTCTTCAAAGGATTTTGGGACTTAGTTTTTCTCATATGTTAAGGATAAGCAGCACTACCTGGTGCTTTTAGATAATGGTTTTTCCCCCTCATAAAACTATAATGTGATGACCTATAAAATTTTACAGATGACATGGTATTATCTTCCTAATCCAGACAAGAAAACTTTTAAAACCTTAAAATTTCCATTGCAAAGAGTGGATAATAGAAGTTCCCAGAAAAAATACCCTGTTCAGCATATCAGTCCACAATATTGTTTTTACATTAGCCCCACGTTTCCATTTAGCTGGTATGACTAATGTTTTGTTTACAAGTATGTACTTTGAGTATGCTAGTTTAATGAATCTCTCTTCTCATCTCTTCACTGCACCATCATGAACTTTCCATGGAAGAGTTACATTTCTTGGCATGATTGACAACATCTTTGTCTGTAGATGTCTATTAGGCATAACTTTAGGTGCTTTACAAATGTACAGTAGTGAGTTGTATCCTTGCATTCGCCTTCTGAAAAATATATTTAAACATTAAAAGGCTTTATAATGGACAAAAGATAAATAGTAGAACCTATCATCATAATTGTAAACAACTGATAGATTCCTGGTAGCTTTGTAATTATTTCAAACTGCATTTCTGGCAACAGTGGATTCAAAGCTAAACTAGGTCACAAATAAGAAGTGTGATCTCACTGCATTCGTTTGCCTATTGTCTATGTCACAAAACTACCTCATCTTTCAGGAGTTAATGGCTTGCTCAGAGACTCATGAGTCACAACTGGCAAAGACATGTAGGGAAGTTTGCATAAAGCAACTTCCTAAGTATCCTGTTTCTAAAAGTGCTTTTGAGGCTTTAATGTCAAACTGGCCTATTCATCGAGAAAAATAAACCCAAGGATTATGAAGGGCTCCTTGGAGAGGATAGTTCTACCTTGGATATACAATCAAATGCTTGTAGAATTATTAGTGTACAATTGTGAGTCACTTTCTAATAAAATCCCTACAAACTATTAATATGCTCATATATAAATAAACATTTACATACTGCCACAGGATGTGACATTGCAGTGTTGCCAGCTCACTGGTCTCTTCCTCCATCCACAATACTGATCAGCCACAGGTTTGTTATTCTTTCCGTGTACACAGTACACTCGTCTTGACTGAAACCCCCTCCCACAGTCCACGCTGCATGGCCTCCAAGGGCCTGTCCGCCAATAGACATCACATGCCTCCAAAGAGCAGTTTCTTCTGACAGAAGATCTGTGCAGGAAAATAAATGGCAGTTAAATGTTTACTTTTGTGCAAAAGCCTTAGTCACAGCATGATAAAACTGATGTTGGAAGGGACTCCGGGAAAATGATTAGTCCATGCCCCCTGCTCTAAGCACAGTGAACTAGACTTGGTGGCTCAGACCCATCTCCATTTGTGTTTTCAATATCTCCAAGGATGGAGACTCTACAGCCTTTCTGGGTAATCTGTTCCCCTGTTTGCCCATATTTCATTTTGTTCCCATTGATCATGCCTCACTCAAAGAAACAAAAGACAAGGCCCTGTTTATTTAAACCAATTCCTTTCTGGTACAGAAAAAATATTTTACCTTTAGGAAAACTTAACTGACCCTGAAATGTTGCACACTGGATGCTGCAAGTGCATAACTTTTCTCCTGAACACAAGTAATATTTCTGTGCTGTCACAGAACCTCCATGAACATTTGAAGCTGATAAAGTGAAATACTGGCTTTAGTAGTAAGTGGAAGTTTCACTATGTACTTCAGTGAAGCCAAAATTTCACGTGCAGAGCAAAAATGCTTTAAAAACCTCGCAATTCAGAAGCACTAAATCGAAAGAACTGGGTTCAGTAATTGAGAAACACAGTAACAATTCCCACATATGTACTTGTTACCTATTTCTTCCCTGCTCTTCATTGCCCTACCTACACAGTTGGTGTAGAGCACTTTTGTGCCCTCAGATCCTCATGTTCAGTTTTAATTTGTCTTTAATTCAGCCTTTATGAGATTATGGTGTTTTATAGAGACCGCTATAGCATAGCCCCAAGTCAATCTGCTGATCAAGATTCTGTGGAGGTGCATAGCCTGTTCTTTTTGTATGGAAAGGAGTTCTTTAAATAAAGTAAAAGAAATTAAGAGTTCTTACAAGAATGTGCACTTTGAAGTACACAGTCACACCTTCACAGCCATTCAGTTTTTATATAACTCATACATACCTCAATAGTACATACTAAAAGGCAGAATAAGATCTATTATAATTAAGCAGAGAAGTACACCTTATTTCAGTAATAAAGTAGTAAACCAATGTACATGGTCCACAACGTAAGACCCTGGAAACCTCTTTATTTTATAAAATTTGTCCAGCAGTAGACCAGAATAAAGTAGTAATATCAGAAGAGAACCAGTTCAGTAGTAATAAAAAATAAACCAAAAACTTACAGCAGATTACTCCAATTTCTATTTTCTTTTGGGGAATCAAGACTCTCTCACTCTATTTCTAGCTTTGCCATTAGCACAGTGGAGGACACTGATCAAATCCATTGCCCTCCTTGAGTTCTGAATTCATCCAGTGGATACAAAAGGATGACTATCACTACCTCCTTTTCTTGTGTTTGATACAGAAGAATTCGTATATTTATACTGTATTGACAATCCTGTATTTTTATCTGATCATCTAAAGAATCTAACTTGTACTGCTTTAAACTGTATACCTTTTCCTTTCATCACAAGAAGAGTTTGGCACCAAAGATCCATTATGAAGCTGACATAAAAAGTGACGATGCTGTAAACCTACAGGATGGCTTACGCAGCGACCGGAACACTGCAACATGAGAGAAAAGGGTGAGGGGAAACAAAAAGAAACAACAAAGTTAATAACAACAGAATCACCCTTCTAGGCAGTTACCCAATTGCACCACCCACTCATAATTCTTTATCTGTATTTCTCCTTTTCAACCATGTCACATCTGAGTTTGGACAAGGTCTAGATATTCTGTATTCTTTATATGCAACTTCGCCAAGATAATGACTCTCCTACCTATTCATAAAGCTAAATTGATTGTCTATGCTCTCATCATTTTACACCTCCAGTGCCACAGCATCTGTAGCTCTGACAATCACAAACTTGCCTTGCTAGTACCTTTATAGAATTACAGCAACAGTAATTCTCTTAATTCTTACTTTCCTCATTTGAATAGTAAGGACTGTGTTAATAATTACAAAAATCGTATCAAAAAGAACATAAGTTTGCTCTACAAGTGAAGAAACATGGAATATATAAACAAAGAAGAGTCCTGTGTATTAAATATTGTGGCAACTGCTTATGAAGCACATTCACATATCTTTCTTTGGGGACTTGAGAAGTACAGCAATCCAAACAAGACTGCAATAAAAGCAATATATTAGCTTAAAAATGGAACACTTAGTATTGGATTAGCTTATAAAAATATAGTGAAACTAATACTGAGGTTTCAGATCATTTCATTGATAAACCAAAGTAGCTTAGACATCACAAAATGAAAAAACGCAGGAGTTGTAATTCACCAACCAGTCTGAATTCACAACTAGTGCCACATAGCACTTCCCCTGTGCATGAGAACAGACGTTCAGCCAATGGTATAATGACACTGATACACTTTTATGTCGTAAGGACTTTCCAGATAAACCCTGTAACTTACCTCTCCTCTTGCCTGCATTGTCCCTGCCCCACATGAGTGACCCGTACAGGGCTTCCTTCCCACAGGACGATCTCCAAGCACACAAGCAGCCGGCAGCAGGGTCAGCACGCTGCCATTGCCTTTCACTTGTTGACAACTTATCTGTCGATAGCGAAATCCACTGCCACAAGATGCAGAGCACTCAGACCACGGACTGGTTACCCACCTACAGGACGAAGAGACAAAATTATAGCCACTATGAAAGTATGGCAAACTTGCTGGCCATTTGCAGCAATCTGTTTTAAAAATAAAAATCACTAGAACCTGCCATTTCAAGTTTTAAATGTGAGAAAAGGTAGAATCAGCTTTTTTTAATTGTTAAACAAGATCTTATAAATTTGGTTAACCACTGATTTCTAAGACAACAGTGCCTCAATAAATGCCAACTGAAGTTACACTGCCTGTAATCCAAAAGGTTATCTTAGGTAAACCCTATGAACTGCTGGATTTAACATTTCTGAAGGCAGGACAGCATACTTTTCCATAATTTATAAAACCCATAGTACTGATTTAGTTACTACTAAGGTGACAGGTGTCATAACTCATCCAAACATATTACATCAAGAACTTGCTACATAATGGCTCAAACAGAAGATGTTATTTATTGGTTACATGTTGCAAAGATTTAGCCTGGCTTGGCAGCTATGAAAAATACTGTGGAAGCAGCAGGTGGTAATACAATTTATTTGACTTGATATTTTCATAAATCTAGCCTAGAAATACAGAATGGGACTTTACGTGCAACACAACAGTGATAACAGGAAAAATATTCTATTCTCTTTAGCAAGTATTTCATTTTCTTACAAACAGTTTAAATCCATTCAAGGAAGAGTAATCTTTTACAGTCTGGACTCTTTGTCTTTTGCTCCCTTTTAAAGCTCAAGTACTTTTGCAAACATTTGGTGCAGTGTATCCACAGCAAGGTCCAAATTTGGCAAACACTTAGAGCACAAGTTAAGTACATGCTTAAACCCTTATATTTGCTTAACTGTACTTCTGTGCTGTGCTGGAGAGAAATGATTAAACACATGCAGAACGCTTTTAAATAATAAAGGCCCATGACACTATCCATGCATCTAAAGCCTTTGTAATACTACGGATATTTTCTAAAGAGTTGCCCTGGGATGAGAGAATCGTGCAGAAACCAGTAAGTGAGGAAATGGAAAGGGACGTCTGAACATTTTGCACTTCCCTCCCAGGCCAGTAATCACAGAGAAGGGGGAGAGGCTGGAGGCACTAGGAACCTAATACAATGCTATTTTCCAGGCATCTGGGATGCTCTTCCTATATAGGAAGCATGGAATACTTCATAAAGGAAAGAATTTGTGTATTAGCATACGCATATAATTCAAGATAGAGTTTATTATCATAGAATAACCAGGTTGGAAGAGACCCACTGGATCATCGAGTCCAGCCATTCCTATCAAACACTAAAGCATGCCCCTTAGTGCCTTATCCACCTGTCCCTTAGACACCTCCAGGGAAGGTGACTCAACCGCCTCCCTGGGCAGCCTGTTTCAGTGGCCAATCACCTTTTCTGTGATTTTTTTTTTTTTGCATGTTAGCATACAACACAATTCCCTTCCACTGGTAAATACATAAAGCCAAATTATAAGCAAAATTAAGAAACATTTTCATAAGAGAGAATCTCGGTCCTAGTTTAATTAGCCATGTGAAACAACTGCTCAGTTTTTATGGTGAATATCCTGGGACCAGTGATTCCCGGATTGTTGTCAAACACTGCAGTCTACTAAAAAGGCATGACCTCGTTCAGGGGAGCAGCGGGCCCTCTAGTATCCTCTGACGCTGTCATCTGCTCTGTATTGCTGGATTTTAAGAGGGAAACCTACAACTGAGTCTCTGTGTTTCAAACTATTAATTCTATTTCAGTATTTTTCCACTGGCAAAAAGTCTGCTTGTTATAGACTGGCTAGAGTTCAGACTCACAATTCCAGATGATCTGTTCTTTTGGCTGCTAATAATGAAATGTAAACAAATTTCTCTAGATGTTTATCTGTTCCTATGTTTTCTGTATTTAGAACAGAGTTTAGAACATACTGGCTAGATGCACTCCCACAATGTCAGCTAGGGTTTTAACACTTCTCTACAAACATTTTCCAGTGAGGGACAGCATGACTTTTCATCCCTCGTGGATTTTTACATTGCTAACAGTGATAGCCAATGCTTTTAAGGAACGGAAAGCACTTGTTTTGAGGATGCCTGTGGGAGTTCCTGCTAAAAACCAGGAGCAATACTTTGTTGAGCTGGAACGCTCTGCAACTGAAGGAGTCTAGAGGTAAGGTTTTGGCTTTTGGAATCACATATTGTGGTCTACTTGCCTAAATGCAGATTTTCTGTCCCAAGATCACAAGGTACTCTAGTTGATCCAGCCAGAAAAACTGGCAGGGAAGCACATGCAAGCGTGACATTGTGGTGAGGGGTATTAAAGGCAAATGAGCCATTCCACGGTAAACATCCTACTCAGAGCTCTGCTGGCATGGAAGGAGAGGAAGTGAACACAAGATTCCACTCACAAGTATCCTGGCTGCTCTAAACGTAACGAGTTTTCCCTCAGGGCGCTGGCACAGATTCCACAAAACTAGCACATCAGAAAGCCTCAGAGAGACCTCCAGCTTAGCTTTCAAGGTATTAGCGTGGTAGCAGCAAGACTTGCTTGCAGCAGCATGGAAACTGCCACAGAATCCCATTTATTCAGTTGAATCAAGCATTCTCCTATTTGCTTGTGATCCATTTCCACATCTCCTGTACTTTAGGGCTCATGATGAAACAAACCCCTGATTTCACGCTTGAAGAATAAACACTGAAACAACTTCACGAGGTTGCAAGCACATTTTAACACACACAAAGCATATGAAAATAGAGTGGATCGAAGTTTACCTGGCAGGGCAGTCATCTGTGTTGCATGACTGATAAATAATTACTGGCTTTTGCAGCTCTCTGCACAATGACTCATTCACTTGTATTTTCTCTGCATTGATGCACTGCAGTCTTCTAGAGCGGGTTCCTGAATTCCCACAGCTAGCAGAGCAAGTACTCCACTCAGCATATTCCCATTTGTAATCTAAGAAACACAATTGAAAGTTGCATAAGAGAGGCACAATACATTATAATTGTGTCACATTTTAATTGATCTGGCAGCATTTTCTCTGAGTTAGATGCATATCACATCCTCTGTAGAAAAGCAACTATTTCAGCATTGTGAAAAGGGACCAAGAAGCCAGAGTAGAATTTAGCCCTACTCAGCTTCTCGAGTTCAGCCCATATATATGAGCACGAAGTTCCCTAGAAGGCAAATGGGATCAGCATATGTGCACAGGAAGGGCAGAACCTGGCTCACAGTAGGAAATGATGAACTTCTTTTAAAACTCTAATAACATTTCTATACAATGAGCATCAAAAAGAGGAAACTGTAAATCAGGCTTTCTAGGTTTCCTGCTGTTCTGCAGTAAGTTTATTATGAAAAAAACTCATCTTACTCTAGACACTTCACATAATTTGAGGATTTAAGAGAATCCTGTTCTACGCTATAGAAAAGTATTTAATACATAAATAATTTGCCACTGAGGCATCTGGCAAGATGAAAAAATGAATTTGTTTTACAGAGCATTTTATATTAAAACCCGATCACCTCTAACAATTACTACCCTTATATTTAGTCACAATTCTACATTTACCCCATCAACTCAATTTTTTTTTTTTTTTTGACACTTGGTAAAGGATGAAGTACTATGCAATGTTGACAGATTTTTATGTGATCACAGAAGGAGTCAGATTTTTCTGTAATAACCAAGCATAATTGATAGCTACCAGCTGTGTCCACAGGCGCATTCTTCCAGCACATAATGAATTCTTTAACTTATTGTTTTTCAATGTTTCCTTATTACTTCTGGGTTTCTTAAAATAACACAAAAGGGCCTTTTTCAAAGTAGAAGTAGTTAAAATTTACTGACTGCAACTATGATGGAGAGACTGTATTGTTTGTTCAGCTAGGATAATGCTGCTCAGAAGTACCCTCAATGTGCCTACTGTGCAAAACCCACCACAGGAGCTTTTGCAGTCTCTACAAATGTACGGGTATTTCAGTGATGAAACATACACATAAGCAACAATCGGAGTTAAAGCTCACAACTAGAAAACAGAATATCCCTGAAATACTCACCAGCCTGACTGGAGAGTACATTGGGCAACCAGAAGGCTGTTCAGCCAGACCGATAGCTCAATACCTGCCTAGACCTATGCAGAAATTCTAACTTTAGTAAGATCAAGAAACCAAGGCCTGGGTATATTTTTTGATAACCTCTATTGGGATATTTTCTCATTCAATTCTTTAATATTTTGATTTAGTTTTGATTTTTAAAATAGACATTTTGATTATAGATATGTTTCAGTACAATTACATTTTTAAATGCAACTGACTCCACGATCCCATGTATACAGAACCACTCTTGATCGTTAAAGCAAACCATCAGCAGTCACTGGGAGAACATTTATACACTGTGTGAGAGATTTGCAAGATCTGATCTTACAGCTTGAATCCTTTGCACTTAAACAGTGAACCAAATCATATTGATAGGATAAGAGATAAATCACTTGTGCAAACTTACCTTCTCAACATATATTTGTTCTTAAAACTGATTTGCATTCCCTGGGCATTGAAAGGCTAAAGAGTGGGGTTTTTTTAAACTGACACATGGAGCTTAGTGCTTTGCTGCCAGACTCTTAGTAGTAGCTATGTTCTTAACTCTCTTCTCCACGCCTAATTACAAAGTAATTAATTTCTAAGCCACTTTAAATATTTAAAACTTTATAAAATGTTTACAGATGCAACCTATTGTCCTACTGCTGTATATGGAAGCTTCTTCTCAAATTCGCCTCTAATGCACAGATGCACATTTTATAACCTACTAATGGATATGTAGTTCTGTGCCAGCACATTATATTGGAAAACATCAGAAGACATTATGAAAATTTAACACTGAAATTGATGAGTGCATCTCAACTACCTGAAAGGAGGTTGTGNGTGATTCTATGATTCTATAGCACATGTATATTAGGGATGACGGCTATCACATCATTGTAACAACACTGGAATTAACTGGAGTTAAAATATTTCCAAAGATGATCACAAAGTCAGGTTTGTTTCAGTTTGGTGGGCTACCACAGCAGCAATTTCTGTCATTTGCTGAAGGGGAAGTCGAGAAAACCTGCCTGATTTAAAACTGATTAAGCAGCAAGACACTGAATCAGTAAACGCTCCCTCAGCTTCAAAGCTACACGGGTGAGAAATGAGAACTTCTGCATGGTATTTGGATATGCATTAGTTCCCATATCCAACTCTGAGTACAGACATTGTCTATTGACTTAAATGGGACTATTCACATGTGTGAAGTTAAACATGTATTTATGCATTACCTTCTATGCAGAAAAGCACGTTTCAGGAAAGTCTTTACAGAGTGAAGTAAAATATTTTAAAATTTAAGAATTTGTCATAATTTTCAACAAACCTTCCTTCTTGACATTTACCCAAACTGACATTGGTTTTGCACTAGCTGAAGTCCAACATCGGAATTGACCAGCAAATTGACCAGAGCTGGTGTTCACCTCCAGGATACGACCCCCAACCAGGGTTCGGTATTCCAAGGTCTTAGCTTCCTCAATTGGGCTATCTCCAAAATGCCAGCGAACTGTATTTCTGTAGCTGGGCAGCACTGGGCAACCTAAAAATCAACAGCATTTTAGCAGGTTTTTCTAAACACACTGAAATGTCTGTGAATAAGCATACATTGATTGTGTGATTCTATATAAAAGACATAACCAGTCTAAATAAAAACAACAGTATGCATAAATTCATTGAAGTCCAAGCTATGTCCCGAAATCCTGACTGCCCTTTGAGGGTTATCAGCTGTTTAAGTTCATGTATACTTACCACAGGTCTTTATATTTTCCATTTCAGTAAGTTCTTACAAATTTAACTTCTATATGAAAAAAGTGGGTAGAGGAGCAATTATTTAAATGAACAAAGACTTCATCTCAAATTATAATATGCAAGTAGGTTTGTACTGAAAGAGTTCATCTGTTTTGGAAAGGAGTCATAGACACCTGTCAAGAAATTGCTGCATTTCCACTCCTCAGGCACAAGCGGGGATGGAAACAGAAGCACTCCTTTAGACAGAAAAATAAGAAACTATTCTAGAATCCAACTGAATCCCGTCTCATCATTTTCAGGTGATTCTCAAAGAGAAATTGTGCAACTTCAATCTCGTAGTTAGGCACCTGGACAATGCCTAAAGGTTTACTATTTTAAAACATTTTTCAAAGAAAAATGAATCAAAAAATAATTGTGCCTCTTCCTCTGATGCTTCCTCCTTCACAACTGAAAGCTGAGTATGGTTAGAAAATCCGGTAGGTCACTAAACCCATACTCTTAGGAATAACACTCACTTTCTCCATGGGGCCCTCTCCATTCTAATGAAATGAATAAATAATATAATTTAAATGACAAAGCAGGAAGGTCAACATACCTATTCTTAGTGGATCTCCAGGCACCACAGTGACATTTGTACCAATTCCAGATGCCATTAGGACACGTTTTCTTCTGCTTCCTTTCGATAATGTGGTGTTATTCTGTATATATCTTTGTTCTGTAACACAATGCACAAGACATCTTAGCAAGAAGTAAATCAAGATGCTCAAAAGAATTGTACCAAAATACCCAACGAGCCAGTTAAGAAGCACAAGGATCAACTTCATTTTCACAGGTAAAACGTCTATCTGGCAAATATACTTCACTGATAAAAACAGGGATATGTAGAAGTTATTTATAATGTTTGTGCAAGTTTTTAAATTCATCTAAATTTATCGAATTTTATTTATCAGAAAAATAAGCCTGTAAACCAGTGTAAATTAAGATTTACACAATGTATGATATATTTCCCATTTCTCACGACAATGTTTCATTACTAACTCCTTCAGATAAAGGCATTTTAAGAAAAATAATTCTCCAAGTGGATTCAGAATAATTCTTCTGCTCTGCAAGGTTGAATTATGACAAAGCGCTACAACAGGAAAAAAAAAAAAGAAAATCTCTTAAAATCTCATTATACACAGAGATAACATAATGTATGCGGAATCACGTGCCCATCACTATAGCAACTTCTCCGTTTTATCACATGCCAGACAGAATAACTGCAAAAAAAATGTGGGCAATCTGTCAGTAACACACAGTTCTTGCCACCTAGTGAATATTTCTGTAAAAATAAATGTGCATTAATATCTATGATTCTCCTCTCAGAAGAGCTCAAATCTTTCATTGTGTCCTAACTTCTGCGGATCATTTTGCCTTGGCTCGACATTTTTCCTCAGAGTGCAACATCTGTACAAAGCCTCCTGCTTGTCTGTGTAAACACTGGGACAAAAAACACTCCACAGAACCACAGCAAGGCCAGTTTCAAGCAGGAAAAACACTGTCTTGTCAGTGCTTAGGACCGTTTATTAGAAAGGCTGCACAGAATTTTCTCTACCACTTGACCGCCCAAGGTCAGGCAGTAATTGCTGCAGCGCAGTCCAAAAGGCTGACACGAGGTTGCTTTAGACAACACTGAGTCAGTGCACTTTGCAAGCCCTGACACCAGAAATCCTCCCCTTTCATTGCAGTTTTGCACAGCCAGAAAAAATTGCAGATTTTGGCCCTCTCATATCCACTTAAGATTTAAGCTAATATCACGTGACCAGGAATAGAAATGAAGTTCAGACTCTTGTGAGCAATCTTCCCAGTCACGTCATTATAATAATATTTCTCTCTGGAACATCTGAAGTTTTGTTGTATTCCAGGAAAACTGAAACCAAGAAGGGAGCTTCAGTCCACACTCATCCTGACACAGAGACGCCTATTGTGTCCTTGGTATGTCTTCCTTGGCCAACAGATCTAGACATCTAGAGGCTGCCCTGCACACGTGTGCCTAAGAAAGCAAGGACTGGCCAGGTGTAACTGTGTTGTACTTCATACAGCAAAAGAGTGAGAAGGTTAATCTTTAGAACAGAATGATCCATTTATTGGAGCTATTTGCCAGGCATGACTGCATTATACGGTACTACACTATTAATCTACTTACAATAGAGTCATTTAAAGGGAGTTTTCCTTTACGTTTTCTATTCTGAAAGTTAGCAGCTCATATTCAGAATTTTGTGTTTTCCACGTCCCTATGTTTTATTGCCCTCTATAATTAAAAAGAAAACCCACAACAAAATCAGAACCCCCAAACAGATGTTGCTTTCATTTTACTGCATTTCCCTGCAGATTTTCAGAATAATTCAAGCCTGCCCCATTCCCCTAGATAAAAGCACCAGGAACAATATAATATGACAGTGGATTTAGTTTTCTAATGTGTCTGCTGGTTTAAGGGCTGATATTTGTTGCCTGGAAGCAAGAGGATGGAACGACTTTTGAAGAAGTCACAAGTCAAAACCATCTGCACCTAGATTCACTATTACAGGAAACTCCCAGGGAGTCAGATGCAATCAAACAAGTTCATAATAAAGTGTTAAATATCCCCCCAACTATTTTATTGGTTAAACTTCATAACTGAAGTGGTTTACTGTTGTTATCAGTAAGGAATTCTCATTTAGCACTTACCAGTTAAGCGAAGAACAGATGCAGCTTCAGCTTTTCCAAGAGCATTAGTTGCTCTGCAAGCATATGTTCCTGTATCTTCATAGGAAACATTCCTCAGGAATAAAGAACCATTCAAAATCAAGAAAGAATTTCTTTGTAGAACATCCTTCTTCTTAAACCATGTTACATTTGGTTGGGGAACACCTTTAAAATGCAAATAATTAAAATATTTTTATAATGCTGACTGCTACCACATCATCCAAGAATCTTAAGTTCTTCTGTCATTTCACAGATAGTGTAAACCTAAGTAACAACACTGCAGCAAAATCAATTAGTAAATGATCATCCCACTGAGATTAAAGGTTAAGTATTATAAGGCAAGTTCACAGAACAGCTTTAAAAACCGCTACCACCAACGTGCTCATGTGTCTTGCTACGAAAAGATGTCAGATCGTTAACTCCAACCAGATTCATTGATTTAAATGCCTGCACAGCATCTTTTAATTCAATCTTCCTCCCAGAATATATGAAGCAAGGAATGTTCAATTTTTTTAAAATAAAAAATAAAGAAAAAGAAGAAATGAAGGCAAAATACTCTTGAAAAGGGATATATTTAACAATTAGATTAGAAAATACACATGACCAATTTCTGCAAAAAAATCTTCCTGAAAGCTTTTCCAATTAGCAGGTGTCGTATATACAACTTGTAACAATGCAGTGTGAAGGGAAGTGCTATTAGCAACTAAACAAGGGGCTTGATTGTTACGCAATCTCATTTACCACGTTCCAGGAAGCCAAAGGCCTAAAGTTATAGAATTCTAGAATCGTAGAATCGCTTGGTTGTAAAAGACCTTCAAGATCTTGAGTCCAACTGCACCTGTCCACTATAAACCATATCCCTGAGCACTTTATCTACCTGTCTGTTAAATACCTCCAGGGATGGTGACTCAACCACCCACCCTGGGCAGCCCAATAACCCTTTTGGTGAAGAAATTTTTCCTGATGTTTAATCTGAACCTACCCTGGCACAACTTGAGGCCATTTCTTCTCATCCTCTTGCCTATGACTTGGGAGAAGAGACCAGCACCCCCCTGCTCCCTCAGTTGATGTTAACCAACACCCTGAAGACCTTCTCCACCCAGAAGCTTCCCAGCCACTCTCTCCCAAGCCTGTCACACTAAGGTGGTTGTGTCCCAAGCGTAGGAGTCGGCACTTGGCTTTGCTGAACCACATACTGTTGGTCTTAGCCCATAATCATTCCTATTGTAAAGCTTGAACTCTGGGAAAGCCAGGTTTTGCGGATAACTTGTCATTCTAAATTGTAATCAGTGAATGACTTTGTACATTTAGTTTAATTAGATGATTCTCCCACTGGAACGCTATGACCCCTGTGGGAGGGCCTCTAATGTTGATTTTCCTCAAAGACTTGCCTTTAAGGGTATATTTTGCAAGCTGGCAAATCAGACACCCTTTTGCTTGTGCTCTGGTTGCTGCAGCAGGACTGCTCCTTCCAAGCTTCAAAATGCTGGATGAAACACTGGGTAAATCTGACATAAGTGGCACAGTGATTTGCCACAGAGGTGCACAAAGGTGCCTGGCAGAAGACAAGTCAGAGCAGTTAAACTGGCTTTCACCTGAGCTTTGTTTTCTCTAAACGTATTGATCGGGGCTCATCTAAGCGGGTTCTGCTATCGAAGCTGACCTGATTGTGGGACATTTGGAAGTTTCAGGCATATTGAACGCCAATTCAGCCTCCTCTCTTCCTACTGCATGATCATTGTGCAGTATTACTTTACAGATGATGTCTTCATCATGTGGAATAGCCCTTAGGAACAACTTTAACATTTCAATCACTGGCTTAGCACTTCCAATGCACACCTCAAGTTTTTCCTTTACTGTAATAGGAACCAGACATATTTTTTGGAACCTGCTATTTCACTGAAGGGAAAAGATCCCTCACCCCCCTATTTTGTCTAAAAAGACAGCAGAGAGAAACACTCTTCTGCATAATCACACATTTTATTCTAGACGATTTAGCAACTGTTCAGTGTTTTTAAATTCATAAGATTGGGTTTTACTGAATAAAACTGCATAAAACAAAGTACAGATTTGCAGAGTGTTCACAGGTCCAAAAAACCCGTTTGTTTTTCAAGTTTCCAGAAGAAGCCTTATGCTGCTTGCAAAAAGTCCTTCTGGAATTCAGATGAGGCCTTGTTTTAAGGGTCTTTTTTCCATTTTACCCCAGATTTCTGGCTAAAGTATATCATTTTCAGACATATTTTTCCTTTACTGTGTACTTTCCATGGCCATTCAGGCATATTTATATACTATACAGATGGGCTGAGGAGGTGTCAGGAAGATGTTGAGCTGTTTTAATCTAAGGCCTAGAGGTTTGCAGCCAGACTACCCTAATTGGCATCGAAGTCCTGTGGACCAATCAGAGCCAAAAATAAGCCAGAAGCAGCACAGTTGAGATGGGATTGAAGTCAAAAGATTTAATGTTAAATTCCACAAAACACAAAAATGTTTGGAAAGATTTTAATTTAAGCTTTTAACCTGAGCCTCTATCAAACTGCAGCCCAATATCACCCCATGATACAGTCCTCCCTCTGCTCTTACCACAGAAATACACTTCATTCCTGGGATTTAACTTAAATAAGATATTTCTTTCTTCTAAACTTGGTTTGTATCCTAGAGTTTATCCCGGAAAAACTGCCCTGTCTCTACTCTTCTACCTGTGTCTCACTCAGAGACACGTAGAGTTTTTTAAAACCTAGACTGGACTTCAGTTTGCAGAAGAAATCTGCAGAACAGCTTGGCCTCGCATTTTAAGTTCAAAATCAGGTTGCTGTCACATAACTTAAACTCTATTTAAGTTATAGCAAATTATTCCTCTTTTTTTTTTCCTCAAAAGAGCTGTATACATATCTTTTTAGGGGAAACAAGCAAGTAATACCACACACACAAGAAAATCGGATCATTTCTCAAATCAATAATGTGACTAGACAAACATAAATTCTAATTCTAATGATGAGAAGTGTGGACAGAGCCCTTTGTGACAGGTCAGCAACCAGTGCAACTGGAATGCACAACGAATCCATCCTAGCAATCCTACAGGTGCTGCCACTCACAGATAAGGGGGGAGGAGGAGAGGAATCCATGAAAAATGATCAGTTAAACATATAATGCAAAAAATATTATTATGCATTATTTTTTGGTTATTGCACACTGTTATTTCAAAGCAGAGTCAATGTTATCTAGATATCTTCACGGTGCATGCATAAACATGAGCTGTTTGAGCTGAAAATAGTGGGGATAATCACAACATTCTTGTATCGTATTTTAACCAAAATTACCAAGAAGTATGATTCTTATCTAAGAGTTAAATCATTTTTATGTGAACTGTCTGCTGAGTCCCTCTGAGCTGGCCTCTTCACAATCATTCTGAGGACCCTTAAAATTTTTGCCTTCTGTGGTTCCCTTTCTTTCCCCAACTCGTTCATTATGTGGAATCCAATCTGAGCACAAGCCTGGGAGATACTGAACTATCTGCCTAAGAGCAACCAGTATTTGTAATCAAGCTCTTCTGTGTCCTTTTCCATGGGCTTTTCTTTAGGTTGAGTATTAAGGCTAATCCTCAGTTTGAGCCCTGAGCTAAGGGAAAAATCCAAAGGTATTTTACAGAGAAGAGTTCAGGGACCTAGTACAGCTGGAGAAGAGCAGAAGAAGGGAGGAGAGGAGGCAGGACTCTGCACACTCTGCAGTCAGGACACAGCTGTCTGCTACAAATGAGGGGCCTCTGACCCTGCCTTTCAGGGAAATGCAAAACTGTGGAGCACAAACGTGATACAAAGCTTTCCGAGTTGTGCATCCAGAGAGACAGAGTAGAGAATCTGGCCAGAATAAAGTTTTATTGTGCAGTTCTATCTCATCTGCTGACTGATAGCCTAAAAATGGATTAAAGAAATAAAGCAGGAGAAAAAGACATCCCTTATAGTCCAGCTCCTTTGACTTCTTCAGCAAAACTGTGTGTACATTTCAAGCTCTTCTGGAAAACTTCAGTTTATGTTCATATTGACAGTGGAAAATCCTTTTCTGCCATAACTCTCATGAGACACACCGAGTTCTTGTGCGTATTGTCATTTGTGGAATTCCTAAGAGGAGAAACTCTTACAACCGGAGGACACAAACCCCTCCCCCCCTATTTTTAGGTGTTCATTTTCCTTTTTAATAGCCTCTGTGCTTAACAGTCCTTTGCATAAAACTCCTTCTCATATCACAGCACATAGCACAATCCCAGCATGCAGCCCCCATTTATATATTGTAAGTGAAAAAGCTTCCATCATGAAGATTTTTTGATGCCTTTTTTTAAAAGAAATTAGACTCCCTATTTACTACTCCTAAGATAAAATTTTACTTCATCATGGGTATTTAGCACTGCACACTGAGTTATGTCTCATCTATCGGCTCCTGTAAGAAAGCAGGCAAAGCACAGAATTCCCACATTCTTCTTGCAACAAAACTCTTCAGGTAGTGTTGTCAAAAGCATCAATTTTCCTTCAGGACAAAGTTCAGGTGAAATTTATTTTTTTTTAACTTACAGGTGACAAACTGAATGGAGCTGAAATAATACTTAAGTTTTGGGATATATCTGTAGGTCTTCATCAAGGAGTTTGTCCTGTGCATAAGGTGGAATTTAATACAGATGCTTGACTCCACATCAGGGTTGATATTCATATGGACTTCAGATTGGGAAAAAAAAAAAATCATACTGTCTTCCAGAGACGTTAAAAGTATTTCCTCCTCACTGCTATTGTTTCCTGCCCTCTGTTCCAACTCAAAGAAGTTTCTACCGTTGTCATTTGTCCTTCCCTCACAGTTGTAAGATGTGTGTTTCCTTTCACCTCACTGTCCAAAGTTAACACATCTACATAAGCTTCTTCTACAGAATCGTTGCCTTTCTGTATCCACCAGAAGGCACCAAATCATTCTGGGAATAATTTCCTAGACTTCTTTTCAGGAAAAGATGTAAATCTTCCACTTTGTAAGTCTGGAAGGAAGTCATTCCCTATCTACATCCAAGAAAATATTACTTCCAAGCTGAAAAATTCCTGGTTTGATCCCCAGCCAGTACAAAAAGGGAAGAGGTAAGAAATGGCCTGTAGCCACCTTTGTTTCCTTCATAACCCACCTCCATCCAGATGCAGCTGAGGATGAGCCCAAAGGTATTGAACTCACCCAAACTGCCAAAGGTTCAGAATCCCGGTGTGTAATTTAGATCCCAGTGATTCGAATGGGAGATCCATCACTGACATCAGCTAGTCGCAGAATTAAGCAATCGTATCCTGTGGCTCCAAGTCAGGAAAGCGCTTAAGCATAGGATTAAATTCATCCCCATTAGGGAATGCAATTAAACACATGCTTAAAATTAAGGATGGCTATAATTGTCCCCCATATACAAAGATGCATTCCTGAACTCGGGCCTTCTTAGTCTTAGAAAAACCTTAAAAATCAGAATGTTACTCTTGCAATGGCTGTAAATCCTCTGATGTTAAAAATTTCTACTATAGACCTAAGTGGCTATAAAACTTTAAAATTAGTTTAATCTATTTTTCTGACCTCAAACACAGGTTATTTTCCACTAGCACTGGAGCAGCTCTAAAATACTCAATGTTCCATGAAAAAAGCCATTTTCCACTGTGAGTGGCCCTGGGACAGCAAATGTTATGGAAAAAAAACTTCCCGCTCTGGATGGGACTGTGAAACACGTGTCTAAAAAAAGAAAATATAAAGGAATCCACGCTATAGGGTGCCCTTAAAATATTCAGTGTTCAAAAACAAATTTCCTCCAACCTTGAAAGCCCTATGAAATATTACACACCATAAAAATCTTGGCCTACTAACTAGTTGCTCTAAAACATTGGATGTGTCTTCAGAAATTTTTCCCCCAGCTACGTAGAATCTCATAAAGTATTCTGCATTTCCCATTCAAGAGCAAGGCAGAACTGTGCTGGCACCAATCACAGTTTGCTGAGCTTCACCAGAAGTTTACCTAACTTTAGAGGCCAAATTTGCCTGTCATCCTTCAGAAGAAACAACTCTGTGTCAGTAAGATACACAATGAATGTCATCTGATTATCATTGATTCTACGCTCATTAACACCTAGAGGGGATTTTTAGCATAACTTAAAATGCAATTTCTTGGATTGAAACATCGTCTTCTTTTCTCCAGCAGAAGTCGCAAATTGCTTTTATATTCACCCACATTATGCTTAAGCAAGTGAACCCCCAAGCTCCCCAAACCACGCTGCTACTGAAATTACCTGCACGAAGCTTGCCAGCTTCACTGGAAATAATAGTCTAGGATAGAAAACCAGTGTCAGATATTTTGGCACTCGGTACAATCCTCCAACCTGCCCCCTTCTCTCACAATCTTTCAAAGATATTATCTCTGCCTTTTCCTAGCAGCCATGCAACAGCCCTTCTTCCTAGGTGGTAGCAACATCTGGCAGGATTTAGACGTACCTGCTGACATCTGGTGATCTCCTCAGGGGGGTTCCTGAAGTGAGACCTCTTCTCATCCCACCATTGCTACAGCTCTGTTGAGTCCTGTGTAGCTCTGTCTCTCAGCTCAAAAAGAACTTGATCTTTTTTCCAGTTGCAAAAGTTTAAGGCTGATGTTTTTCAAAATCAGGCATTTAAAATAAGGCAACTATATTTAGGCAACTAAATAGGAGTATATGAGTTAAGCATGAACTCAGAAAAGACAGCTAGACTGAGTTCTGTAGTCAATCCCCAACAAAGACTTAGTTGGTGTGCGTTAAAGCATTTCTACAATTCAGCACTGTTATCAGAGACTATTTTGCCCAACTGGTTAGGTAATTATACTTTTGCTTTACTCCATAACCATGCCCTGTCACCAAGGACCAAGACATTTGTCGTCATAAAATAGATCCATACTCAGAGACTTGGAAAACAATTCTATGAGAAATTAATGAACTACAAAGGGATTGTCATTGTCAGTCAAACTTTGAAGCCCATTTATCTGAGCACTTTGTGTCCGATGATGGACACATGGAGATGTGTAGACAAAAAGTACTAAAATCTTGGCGTTTATTGAATGATCCTTCCTCAGCAAAGCCTGCTTCCAAAATCAGAAATACCACTGAGACCATCGTGCTTGTTTTCTCTAACGCTGTTCTTCTCTCTACCTTTTCTAGCACTAGTATACCCTTTTTGACATGAGATTATCAAATTGCAACCAGGATTCACCACAGCTTTAAGCAATGGCCAATTTATATTTTCTGTTCTTTTGTCCATTCCTCTGCCATCAGTGTTCATTTACATTTACAGACACTGCCCTGGGAACAAGCTGGTGTTCCCACAGAACTGACCAGCGTGACTTCAAAAACCTTTCTCTGAGTGACAGTCATTGAGGTACAGCCATATCACATATCTACATTAACATATTTTGTTCTATATGTACATTTACTCTGCAAATATAAATTCTGAATATGCTTTGCCCTCATTTAGCTATTAAAGATTATTTATGCAATTAGTACCATGCCCATTATTATTTGGAAAGTAATAGATATAGTCCCTAGGCACACTTTTCAGTTTAGTTTATCCAATGGGATGCAGTTTTGAGGTTCCCAGACTGTTTCAAGACACAAAGCAAAGCACAATTAAGCTGTCAAAGTAAATTTCAGTCCTTTCCGCTTATGCTTGATCCAAACAAAAATTTTAATGTAGATGTACTTAGAGTAAAAAGAAGCATAAGATCAAAAGGTTTTCCTTTCATTCTACTAATTGTAAATACTGTCATTCCTTCCTCATAAAATACCCTTTAAACCTTCAAAATCAATTACTAATTCATTTTAGAAGAACATACAAAAGAACCTAAAAGAAATTAAGAGATAGAATCCTAAGTATTAAATTGTTATTCTTCTTTATCGAGGTGTCTTCTGACAGGTAAAGCACAGAAGACAAAGAACAGCCCCAAAGGTACATTTGGAACAGCATGGATACACGAAAGAACAGATGGAAAATCAAGTTCTTGATTTATCGAGACCTATTTCAAGTTCCAGTACTGACAGAGAGTAGCCAGTCCATCTTTGTGCAACGTACGTGCAAAAAGATGACCTTGATTCATCAGGTTTTGCATATTTCTTACATTTTTTTATCAATATGTTATTCCTAGAGCCAAAATATATTCATAGGAATGACAATTTGGAGGAAGGTGGAGCTTCTAATTTTAAAAGCCTCTGTGCCAAGGTATTTCAGAGGTGCAGTATGTCTGTAATGTAAACAACCTGTACTCAGTAGATCTCCCTTCTGTCCTCACACCAGCAGGTGGCAGACGATGCCCATTTTAGAGATTTTTTTCATTTTTTTTTCCTTCCCTTATTTTACTTCAACTGAGAACTTCCAAAGTTTCACAATAAATGGAGTCTGACAGTTTTAGTTTATTTTAGTAATAATCACAAGATGGGTCTTTTCTGCAAATACAATAAATGTTATCCAAGAATAATTTGGAGCAATCAGTATTGATATTTATACCATGTGTGTTGATTGAAAAGCTCTTGGCTGTAAGAATGGAATATGAATCTATTCAGAATGTTATTAATATCTTCTAGCATGTGCTCTTGTGGGAGCTATAAAAGTGAGTTTATTATAATTAGTGAGAAAATAACCCTGTTATAAATTAAAAAGTGAAAAGTAATCAATATTATTAGCTTCAGCTGTTTAGCTAGCTTTTCTTAATCTATTCCTTGATGTTACTCTGTTTACTAGGATACACTGCTCTTTGAAAAAAAACTTTGAAATACTAATCAGAATGTGATTTTTAGATCACAAAAGAAAGACTCTCAGAAGGACAAAAATAACCAAATCTCTAACATTGTAAAATGCAAAATATCCTGTAGTCAGCTGTCCAACACTGCATGTAATATTAAACTTCACATCCTTTCTATTAAAACCATCAAACAAGAGCTGTCCTTAGTGACATGGCCTAATGAACCCAGAGCCCATTAAGCGGAATATACTCAGTTCTCTTCAGACCTTGAATAATTAAAGATTGCATTGTACAGCCACAAGCCAGCCAGTAGGGAAGTTGGGAAGCGTATCTCTCCTTACAGCATCCCCTCCCTCCTTTCACAGCTGCCTTCCTCAGATTGTTGGTTAGGCTGCTCCTGCTTCCAACTGACGTCCTGCTCTATAGCATGATGTTGACTCCTAAATGATCATTAGTTTAACGTTTTTCGTGTGTGTGTAATTTTTACGTGTTTCAGAAAGAAAATTCCTGAATAAACCTTACACTGCTAGACAGAAAACACAGAACTCAATATACAGACTGCTTCACAGAGAAAACTATAGCTTGTACAACTATAAAAAAGTACTATATGTTGTCCAGCCTATAGAAAAAAACACAAACATCCTTGAAGCCAAGAAATGTAAAAGTAATTTAAGAATTCTGCTAGTGGCATTGCACTAGTACTCTTCACACACACAAAAAAAATATGTTCATTAGATTATTCTTATGTAGAACTATTTTTTGAACTAGCTAAAGTCCAAGAGATCAGATGTATCTGCTTGATACGTCTGATGAGGAGAAAAGGACTCCTACAGACTAGTATTTGTAGGAAGAAAACTTATAGAGTGCATACAAGTATTAGTGTTTTTTTCTGATTGAAACTCTTGCTTGTCTGATAATTCACGTGATGTTTTACCAGCATTCCCATCAAAGTTCTCATTTTATTACACTGCAAATGCATGTATTTTTAGATCCCAGCTATTAGACAAACAAATTAGCATAAATTCCTATTAAGTTCCATCTTCTAAGATCAGTGGTTTACTAGTTTTCATTAAGGAAATGGGATCAGAAGAACTCCGCTTACATCATTCCATAAGTTTTTCTGCTTCTACGCTTAGTGACATTTTAAGACTTGCAAGCTCTATTTTACTCACAAACAGTAATACTTATTTCCTTGGCAATGACAGGAAATAAAGCAATTAGATAAATCATTTTTAAAGTCAACACTAGTGTCTCAGCATAACTAAAGTTTGGCTCACGAATATACACAATCCTAAAGCATTTGGAAATCTACAGTCCCATGTGAAAATATTAATTTATATTTAAATTGCTAACTGCTTACCCATCCAAACAAGATTAATATTAACAGTGTGACATTAACTCTCTGCTGAATTTGAGATGTAGGTCAGTTATTCATAGAGTTGCCAAACTACAGTTGGAAAATATTACTTCATCAAAGAATTAGCTTTGGTACAACAGTGAATAGCAGAGCCACATGTCCTAATACATGTCAGCCTGGCGCCACTATTGTATGCAGAACTATTTGCATATATATATATTTTTTTGTCTATCACCACTCTGGTTCAAGTATAAACACACTTTCTGATGCGCATTCCCCCAGCAATATGAATGTGAACAACACACTGACTTCTCTGCAGTCTCTCTTTGCGATCCGCTGCAACGTGTCATTGTTATTGGCACTTTCACACATCATCTTCATCAAGGCACAAAAGGCTGACCTTGGCTTATCAAATATTTGACAGAACATTGCTGCTGCGAGTTAAATCTTACCATTTAAACTTAACCCCTTATAATGATGAGACTAAAAGGAAAGCATGTACCTTTCCAACAAAGAACTATAAAATCAAATGAAGCAATGAACTGCTTAATGCCTGTAGCTCCTGATTAACATTAATGCTGCTCCACAGATGTCGAGCTAAAGTATATACATACGTCTTCATGGCTTGGCAATTTTCTTTGTTTCCTCACTGCAGCTGCAGACTGATGGCTCTAAAAGGTAAGTTTACTTCACTGTCAGGTTTAAAGTTCTATTAAGCTATGGCTGGAGATTTCATTTTCGATTTTAACAACAGTCTAGACATACGTGCATCTCAAACAGGGATAAGGAAAGTTCTCTGATGAGCAAGTCAGCTGGATATGGTTGCTATTACAGCGAGATAGTCATTCACTCTGGTGGGCTTTAAGCCCTGTAATGGAGCCTCAGATCACTTCATGGAAAGAAAAGTACTTTTAAGGCAAAGTCTGTTTGAACACATACATGTATGTGTGAATTAAAGTGACAGAAAAGAAATAGGACTGGTGTAGGTGACATGCCTAATAAAAAATGAATAACTGGTAATTTCTTTCAATATGTAAAGTAAATTTCTGATTCCAACATAAGAGGGAACTTCAGTGCAGTTCTTGCTTACCTTTCACTGGACATTCAACCATAATATTTGCTCCAGTTCTTGCCACAATTGTGCCTCCCACAACTGCCAAGAGATCGCTGGCTTCCAGATTTGTAACATTTAACGCAGAGGACAAGATGACAGGAGCCTCTTTGAAATTAAAGGAATAATTAGTTTTAAAGGCTTTCTTTGACTTTAAAATATAGATCTTGTACTTCAATTAATCACATTTCAAACAGAATTCAGTTTGCAAAGAAGCAGACATAAAATACAGGTGGGATAGATATAAGTAGACTCAGTTCACACCTGCTGTGTTTTAGAGCGATGACAGAATCTCATTGCTGCTTATTAAATCAGGCAGAATTTAGCCACTGCCAACAAAATAAACTATTTCATAGTGGAGTGGGGATGAGTGTTTATATTAAGAAAACCCAAACAAACCATGCCAGATTCTTTGGATGCTACAACCTCACCTGCATGCAACAGCAAAGATGTTTCCATATCAAAACCGAAGTCATTAACAACCAAGCATCTGTATGTACCAAGTTCCTTTTGGGTAGGGTTCCGAATCTGCACTTGTCCAACAGTGTCCAGGACCACCCTGCACGGTATTCACGGAGAGACAAGGGTTATACCCTGGGACAAAAAGTGCTGAAACTTCTTGTGAGAGTTACAGATACAGTAGCAAAACTCCTTTTTAGGAGTTTACCGTTGGAGACCAGTGTGTGTGGTAGCAGTTCTGCCTCATCTGCAGCGACAGCTGGGGAGCACTAAGCAATACACGTATGGAAGATTTTCTTCAGCCCTTTGGAAGACAGCAAGTTTGCTACTACAAACCAGAATCCCTTGGGAATAACAGTACAAACAAATCAGACTACTATAATTAAAAGTATTAGGCTTGGCAAGAAATCCATCTCTCCAGAGCGAGCTTGGTTTTCAGCAGGACAGGGGAATTCACAACTGTATGGTCTAATTCAACTTCCAAATTACTGTAACGTTTTGTTGAGGATTTTATTTGTTTGGTTTTTTTCCTATTTTTTTCCTAACTATTATAACAATTAAAGCTAAAATCTTCCATCAAAACAGGCTGGGGAAGAAGCTGACAACAGCAGCCTGGACTTTTCCCCCTTGTTACCTTTCTCAGCAGGAAAGGTACCCAAGTTACACCACAGACTCAAGTCCAAACAAACTAACTCTGCCATTCTCCCACATTGAGTGCACTTACCAAATACATATATGAAAACACATTAAAAATACTTGTGTCTCAACAAAACAAGCCACCTCATGCATGGTTCAAGAATGCTTTCTTTTACAAACCCAACCAATATCAAGGCATTTACCTCTTCACATTCTTTTTCAGATGTAATACCTTTAATGTCACTGGCTTTTGAGTACACACACATTTATATGGATTTGTGTATAAGAAATCTTACTGTGAAAAAAACAGGAAAGAGACCTACTTTGCCAATGTATCCTTCAAGTGCAAGAATACCAGTCTGGGCTAAAATCAAGTCAATAACAGATACTCCTGAATATCCAAAACACCATCATATCCAAAATATGAAAGTATCGCTTGCAACAAATTAATAGGAAATTAAGCGTACTTCACAAAATAAACATAACTGGTGGGAGCTACATGGTTCCAAAAACATTTGCACTTTTAAAAATGGCTTAGTTTTGGTGTCCTTGCTTTAACTGATAGCCCCGCAGAAGTATATTTTTCTTGGCAGTGCAGTTAATCAGTTAAGTACGTTGAGAAATATCCAAAAGCACCTTTATCATTTCAGAATCATTTTTTTAATACTAAAGAGCTAGCTATAATTCCAAGAGGCTCACACACAAAGTTAATGTGATCAGGTGAGCTTCTAAGCTTATCAGCAGTGAAGGAAAAGTATCTGAATATAACAGATACTCGTACTTGTTCTTCAGATATAGTTCTCAAATGTGTTGGTCACACAGGCTCTTTATTACTTTGTATTCCACTGTTCTCAGCAGAAATATTTGTGAAGTCTAAAGTACTGGAAGAAAAATCCATAAAAGATCACTCTTTCTTTTCAACTCGAGGTTATGCAGCCACAGTCATACCTAAGGATTTACTGTTTTGAAGGACGGTAAGGGTAGCAGTGATATCTTCTCTCTTTGAAAAAAAGCGTGAACTAAGAGTTCTTTAGAATCATTGAACCGTTTGGGTTGGAAGGGACCTTAGAGGTCATCCAGTTCCACCCCCCTGCCTTGGGCAGGGACACTTCCCACTAGATCGGGCTGCTCAAGCCCCCACTCAAGCTGGCTCTGAACACTTCAAGGGAGGAGGCAGTTCTTCTGTACCACGGCAAGAGTTTTTAATGTTTTCCCACTGCTTTTGATATACGAATGAATTCATTAGGTCTCTTAATTTGAGTATATACGTGCTAATTTTCTGAGGCAGGTGAAATGATGTAGTCAGATCATAAAATACAGTCAGGACATCCTAAACACTTCACCTAGTAAAAAAAGTCAACCCTGCCACATAGTACTGTGGGAAACAAATACATTTGGATGTTAGTAAAGCCAAGTGATGGGAGAGACAGCTGAAAGAAAAAAAAAACTTAAACAAAAAGATAGAAGGAATACTGTTCATGCTTATCTCAGTTTTAGGACTATATGTTTTAATGTTGCACAGCAGGGTGGATTTTTACAGCTGAGAGTGACATAATAAGTCACTGAAAAATAAAAGAGAAGATATTTACTTACTTCTCAGAGGCTTTTAATGTCTCACCATCTTTGGTCCAAGTATATTTCACTTCACTCACGCCAGCTGTTTCACATAGCAGATTGACAGCATGAGTATTCTTGGTCAGAAAAACTGTATTTCCAATTCGTGCAGTTACTGTTCTGTTGAAGGAAACTCGAGGAATTTCCTTTTGCCTCATAATAACTGGAACCTTCTGGTCAAACATTAACTTATCAACAGTTTTAGTGCTGAAACGTTCAGATTCATTTGGTGATTTGCCTGCGAGTTTTGAAGCACGTTTCTCATCCTGGCCCCCCTTCCATTTTTCAGTAGTTGGTTGTGGAGGCCTAGAAAATTCAGCTACTAACTGATAAATGACCTGGGATGCCAAGTCATCATTGACTTCTCCAGTTTCAATGAGCTGACTCATATTCCTTATCAGCTCCTCAAACTGCACAGTGTCCATGCTGTAGGCGCTTTGGAGAACTGCTGCTTCCAGTCGTTTATTCTTGAATTCATGAGAGCTGAAGTCTTCTGCTGAATTACTTCCAAAGGTTTCAAGATTTCGTAGAAGTGGTTGATCATTGACTTGCCTGTCACCCAAATAAAGCTCATTCTTTTTACTCCACATCTGCCACATTTTGCTCATTTTATGCCATTTAGCCCCAAAGCTGTTGGCCTCATTGTGATCTGTGCTACTGGTCTCACTGGCATGTTTTCTAAGATTTGGTGGTTCTATCAATCTGTTGTCAGTACCAATGAGTTTGAGTACAAATGTTTCGTGCACAGAGCCTGCGATACACCGGTACACACCAATATCAGTAGCCTCAAGGCTATGTATTTTCAGTGAACCTGACTTAGTGATGCCAAGTCTTTTGGAGTTTTGTAAGTGTTGTCCATCTTTCTCCCACCGGATAAGCGATTTCTGGAACCTTCGCACAGGGCACTTAATTACAACAGATGTTTTTGGAAGTAAGTAGGCTCGGCTTCCTATGGTAAAATTAATGCGTTTCTCTCGTCTTGTCTGAATATAAACTCGGTGAATACTGACAATCTGAGGTCCGTGAGCAGAATACTTTTCTGGAAGCTTTGGTTTAATCTCTGGAAGAAAACAAAGTGTTGAAAAGTACCTAATTATTGGCACTCGTGCTTACAAAATCTGCTTTTCACAGAATGCCTGACAGTGCCTTCCCTGACTTTGTTCAAGTCAGATTGCAACACGCGGAGCTTTTATCTGAGTCACAAAAATGCAAAAGCATGAACAACACGAAACCATAACATTCCCCTGCTCCAGCCAAGAATTCTATTTCTTCTTCCTCAGCTCTTCTTAGCAATCAAAAGATACAGGCAACATATACCCATTACAAACAACAGAGATGGCGAACACATACATAAATATATATATAGGTGTTATTACATAATATGTTAATTCATATTACATATAATCCTATTACAGTTATATTTCCTATGTATTTCCTATTGCTGCTTAAGCAAGGCTAGGCATGACTGGAATGGAAAAAGTGAATGAAAAAATCTGAACTTATTCTCACTTTCCCCGCATTTGAGCACTGTTGAGTCAAGACTGACCTAAATAAAACAAAACCTATCCAAAAAGCCAAGGTCCCCTTTGACTGTTATTTAAATTGTTGGCTGGCCACGCTGCTTGTCTGATTGAGCCAAGCCAAACTGATAGCAAAGCAGGAGGTGAAAGAAACAGTCAATGAAGACACAGTACACGCAACAAGCAAAGCCACCCTGTCTTCATTGGCCGAAGGTAATTTCTTTGGGTTGAAAGATGAGTTGCTCACTGTGTTGTGCCAGGAAAAGTAGGGAGGGAAGGGAGGAAAGAGACAAGTCAAAATTTTGAGAGGTCGAACACAGTCATCAGATTAATTGACAAAAGCAGACAATAAATGCATAAAGCTTCATGCAGACTGGGTTTGGAGCCACTGGGTATTATGAAGCTCCTCCTGTGTTGTACTGCAGGCACTTGGATGCTGAAAGGTTTCTAGGGAGCTGTCAGAATGAATATCACCCCAGGCAGGCTTTCCCAGCAGTGGCTGGATAGACACACTGGAGACAACAGGAGAACGACTGCGATGTTTGGGATATTGCAGTGTTGACTCACTACTGGCAACTACTGTGCCCCACTTTGATCAATAGAAATAATCATAACTAAGAAAACACTAAGTAAGTGAGAAACAAAGCCCTGTAGGAGGTGTGGAGGAAGAGCATGTACCCCCTAAGTTCATTCTATGCAAGATGAAACTGGCCAGCTGGGAAGAGTCGGCAAACACTCTGCATCGGTGCTAGAAAACAGTCCAACTGTGTTTGGTGACCCAGCCTCTTGGTATGTGACAGAGAAACAACTCGGAGCCAGTAGAATGAGTTGATGAGCCAGAAAATGGACACTCAAATCAAAATGCTTCTCAGTATGCCTGAATCTGAAATCATTACTACTATTCCATTTGGTAGGTACATAAATAAAGAGAATAACTACTACCCTGATAGCACACAAATAATATTTGAAAAACTGCATGCTTCTTGTATACATATGCTTCAAATATGTTGTGAAGAAATAGGTGAAAAGCTAAATGCTTCAAGCATTCAATAAGCGTGTACACTACACGAACTACACCCTGGAGTGCATTCTTATGCTTATAAAACAAAATGGTTATTTTCAATGTTTTGGGTAATGAGTTCAGACCTGTGGGGATATCAAGGTTTCATAATTACACAGCTTTTAAATCAGCATTTGTTATCCAGATACATGGTTCCCTCAACCACTTCACATGGTGCAACAAATAGATTGCTTTAGGCACTTAGTTTACTAAAATTATTGAAGTAGTGTCCTGGTTTTAATAATTTATTGGGCCCCAAATATTTGTATTTAGGGAAGTGTTCCAGTATTGAATCTTCCATTTCCAAAATCCATATTACAGACACAGTAAGTGTAACTTTAAACACACAAATTAAAATACTTCAGGCTGTGCTCTGTTTACACGAGTTATTCCAATACTGAATTAAACCCAGTGCATACTTATAAATATGTTAACAAGTCTCATCCATTTCATTTTTCAAAAAAAAAAGAAAGACCACTAAGTCTCATTAGCAGTTCAACACTAAAGGGTGTGTATTTTTTTACTGGTGACTAGCGAGCAAGGGCAGGAGTGAAACAAAGTTCAGAGTTGGGATGGCAGGCCATATAAATAATAAGGTCATATAAATATATGAGACCACATAAGTAGGCCTTTTTCTAGATCCTTAGTACCATCCAATCTTGCAGCTGCAGAGGTAACAGACTGTTTAGGAGAGGCCTTTTTTCTACAAAGTAAATTTTGCATAAGGATTAGATTGCACTGGAACTGTTGGACCTCATTATCATCTGGTATGAATCCATCTGTGTCTGTGACCTCTAATGGTCCCCTACTGCTTCGGTGGGCATCAGGTCCTGGTGACCTCAAGGCTAGATTGTTGTTATTTCCTATTATGCAGAGCCCGCAGTCAGGAATGTTTCTGATTTAATAGGGCTTATTAAGTAGAAAACAGCTATGATTACTAGTCCCAAAGTAAATGATTAAATCTAAAAAGCATCAGCACTGTCATGAGACAGCAAAAAAAGGACCTCATCTGAGCCACAGAAGCATAATTTTGAGGATGCCATTCAGAAACACTGCTCCCAAAGGCAATAACCCCTAACAGCACATGCCATGCATCACACCACTCTTCATAGAGTCCGCCTCGTTGTGTAGCTGTCTGCCCATCCTAGGGTCATGCTACATTCCCATCTTCTATCCACTCCCCTTTCCAAAGCAGCGCGATCGCATGGCTGCAGGAGAGGGAGATGCCTCCTACATGTTCCTGTGAATCCAAAACCTGTGGCTGCCACTGTCTTGACTCCTACAAAACCCAAAATGGACCTATGGGTACAGATATGTCTCATGACTTCCACTGCCCTCCTGCTGCACAGCTGGGGAATTACCAGGCAGATGCGAGCCGGAAGGGCTCTCTTGTTCCAAACTTTTGTGCAGATGAGGGAGAGGACAGTGATTCTCTTCTATTACTTTGATCTGCACCCACTGAGTACAATCTCATTCCCTCTGCAGTCCACTGTCCTGCTTTCTTGGCACTGCAGTAGAGCTGACAATGTAACTTTAGTATCAGTCTGTGCTAAGCAATTTGCAAACCAACTACACTGCCATTCAACTATCCACAATTAATTAAATTCAGATAGATATGCAGCTCAAAATATTTTATTAAACTCAATGCCAAGGACATTCCTGAAAGTCCACAGGGCTTTATTTAAGCGGAGTTTTGAACCTCAGGATTTTGGCATGTTAATCTCAAATGCAGGCCAGGAAAAGAAGTTTCATATTATGTATGAATCGGTAATTATTCTATTTCTTATTTTGTTTTGTGAATAGTTTTTAAAGCAAAGCTTCATAATGCTAAAGTACCTATTTCTTGATAGCACTATGAATTGGGTCAAAATATGTCTATCTCTGTGGTCTGTGATAAAAACCAAATCATTAATGAAAGCTTTTGATTTTTCTTCTACCCCAAAACTAAAATATTTCTTTTTTCACCTTTCCTTTCAGCGCCCTGCTCCTCAAATCTACAAACTAATGCCCCTCCCATATAAAGGAAGGAGAGCACAGTTGCAGACTTAAGGAGTCTGCATTTAGAATTGCCTGTTCTAAATTACTGCATGTAAGTAGATATACTCCATACCAGTAGGAGAGTTCCATGCGTGTTACACACAGGTTTCTAGTGCAGCTACCATCAGTATCATAACCCACTTGTGCCCTAATTGTGCAATTCCTATAGACAGCTTTTTCTGGAAAGATTTCTATATAGTCAGTAATAAAATACTGGACTTTCTGAAGAGTGTTTGTACTGTCATCACTTCTTGCAAAGCTCATGAGACTGGGATCCTCATTCCTACAAGGGAAGATAGAAATTATACCTAAAGTTATCACTGGCACAGAGTTTCAGGGTTTGAATTCCACCATACTAAGCGAAATGTCCAGTGTAATACAAATGTACAGTAAAAAGACAAGCCAGAAGTGGATTCTTATCTTTTCTAATGTCTTTTCT
Organism: Piaya cayana; assembly: GCA_013389865.1. Taxonomy (NCBI): domain Eukaryota; kingdom Metazoa; phylum Chordata; class Aves; order Cuculiformes; family Coccyzidae; genus Piaya; species Piaya cayana. The sequence goes on along the minus strand of WAAB01004757.1, from coordinate 85,453 downwards.
AATTTATACCGAATTTATAGATTTTTTTCCCCCCCTAACCTCAGTTGGGATAGTGTAATGGATAAAGGAAAAAATCAGATCAAACGTAGGTACACATTAGGGTGAGGCCACTAAAGTGCATACAAAAATTACTTCTTGAGACAATAACCTGTGTTTCTGACTGGCAGAAAAACATTCTAAAACAATCCTGTTATTAGTGGTCTAGTAATTATGACACTCATTCTATGCCAGACTAGTAACGTGAAAGTATAGGGAGACGAGTGAATGAACCTCTATACTGATTTTTCATTATAAATAAATCATTCAAAATCAGCGTGAAACTATATAAAGTAACATACTTACTGTTGCAGGCATTCATCTGACAAGACCTTACAAGCAGTGAAGGAGACAGACCACTACACATTGATCCATTTAATGTGACATATTGGCCCTTTGCTGTTAGGTTTTGGCAGGCAAGTTTCCTTCTCTGGATTCCAACACCACAGCTTACTGAGCACTGCAAAAGAAAGGACACAGTCAAGCTACATGTGGTGTCCCAGGCCACACACGCTACTCTTAAACTACATTATGTTGTGTTGTTTTCTTTTTTCTTTCTGAGTCAGAGTGCATAAACTCTAGCCCATGTGAACCTTTTTGTTACCCAGACATTAAACTCTTCCCACTTTTCCAGGCAATAAGAATATAAAGTAGGCAATTTTCTCCAGCAAGCAACTCCCAAACCATTAAAATTACATGACAGTATTTCTTTATGCCCAATAATAGGCAGAACATATCAATGAGATACTATTATCTAATAGAAACAATTCAGCACATTCCAAACAGTCTGGCACCAAGTCTCTTGATTATCTCTCTTAGTCTGCATCGCCTGAACCTTTAATTGCAGCATCCAAATTCAATTTTATAAACCGTTTTTGAAAGGAAAATGGTAGCAAGCTTGCATTAAATGGGAGGGGAAAAAGAGGCCACATTCTAGAATAATGCAAATACTTGCTTTTTGGAAGCAATGAAACAATTGATAGCTAAACATATCTGGTAGAGTACAAGTAATTTATTACAGCCTGTCTTTCAGCAACTGAAATAGAGCTCAGGAAGGGGGATGTGATCAGTCTGGTTGTAGGCAGGGATGCACAGCAACCATATGCACAGTTTAGTCTAGGTACATGCCTTGCAAAACCTTCAGCTACCCTGGGAATTTATTGCTCCAAACATCTTATTCACCCAAGCAGAAGTCTTTAGAACTCATGTTGCAACTGAAGGTTTTGGTTCACGCTTTTTGGGGGCTGCTTACCTTGGACCACTCTCCTACGACTAGCTGAGGAGGACAATCAACTTTTGCACATGGTTTACTAGTTGGCAATTTAGGTTCCTGGCAGGTGTCATCAGAATGTTTCAGGAAACTTCCATCTGTCAACAGCTGCTTACAGTATACTTTGCGGGTCTGAATCCCTCCTCCGCAAGTACGTGAACACTACAGAGAAGCAGAGAACATAGCACGGACATCTGTGCTCACCCACCACACTTGTTTTACAGAAACACTGTAAATTTCCCTCCCCAGTTATGGTCTCTTGAATAACGGCATTTACTTTAAATTAAAAATCAAGCATCTTGTGGAAAATTCTTCCATTAAAATGTTCAGCTAATATATTTGAGATGATGAGAATCTAACTACTAAGTTAAAAAGTCACATCACCTGAATGCAATTAAGTAGTAGAAAAAGTAGTAGAAATCCATGCATCTTACAGGTAGATCTGCCTGTGTCTCACATCAGTTAATGGTGGGAGTTGAAGGAACTTTGTCCTTCAGAAAAAAAAATGAAGCGATGTCTCCTACAGCAGGTTACTGTGTTTGCAGAGCACAGAAAGAGAGGTGGTGTCTGGACTAACTGATATCCAGCCTTCTGAAATCTGAAATCTTGAAAAAGACTTTCCACCTCATCTTGTGACTACCAACTAGCACTGCAGACAGAAGCAGTATTTTTGACTCTGGATTATTTTGTTCTAATGATATTAGTTGAAGCATTTAGATATCAATGCTTAGGTGCTACTTTCCATGTTATTCCAGCTACAGAATTTGAAATACATCACCAGAGAAACACATTTCAATGATTTCTGTAACCCAGTCATACCTGTTGCCATTCCTCAACATGCCAAACAGGGGGACAATCAATCTGGTTACAAGCTTGTAAAGAATGAGGCTTTTTGTCTTTGCAGTCTTCAGTAGATCCCCCTGGCTTCTGGCAGTAGACGTCTCTCGTCTGTATCCCAACCCCACACGTAGCCGAGCAGCGTCTCCAAGGGCCGCTTTGCCACCTACTCCAACAACACAGCCAAAATTCCACATTTTAGCAACTCACTTCAGACTGGGGAAGGAGCAATCATACCCCAATGGATCCTAGCAGAAAGTAACTGAAGGCATAGTTATTGATACATGGCTAAAGCATCCCTTTGGCTTGCCTGTAATACAAAATTATAAAGTAGATTTATAAAATTTACAGGTTAACAAGGAAATTCAGAAGCTACTTATATTGAAGTAATAAAGAGTAATTCACAGACAAATTCAACTCCAGCATTTACTTTCAGAATCTTCCTCATTAAAAAAAAAAATAGCCTGTGGGCAACCTGCTGACATTTCTGTTTATAAATGTAAATATGTAAACAGACCTTTCTTACATTTATAAAACTTCCTTTAAATGTGTATATTTTTTCTATAAAACATCCTGTTCCTGTAAACTTCCCTACGTTTTGCAAGATGAGGTTATTGCAAACATGTAGAAACAACATGCAAAGGATCAGGGACACCAGAGATCAAAAGAGGGTAAATGAGGCGGCGCATGTCAAGATTTCACATATGTCCCTTTCAAGTTGACCAAATTAGCTATTTGGATTGCTATTGTTCTTTCTCTGGGATCTCCAAATAAACATAAGAAGGCATAAGAACTATGTGGAGCTACTAAAGAAGCATTAAATTGAAATAACTTTAAATCATAATTTCACTGTTATGGGGTTTTATTTTTGTGACATTGCCTTAAAATTTTTCTTGTACTATTAGAAGAGTTAAGGGTTTTTTCCCAACTCTGACAACTATCCACACAGAAGAATTTCAGAAAATGTTCCATATTAGTGAGAAGTGGAAAGTGCAAAAGGAGTGAACAAGACCACAAAAAAAATCCCAGTCCAAAACCTTGTTAAAGACAAAAATAGTGAAATTTCATCCCAAAGCAAGACCACAGTCCTGCAATCTGAACCCCTTCTGAGAAGGCCAATGTTTATTAAAGTCATATTAACCATTTCTTTGCCACAATATGATTTCAATATTGCAGTTTACCTTGGAGGGCAAAGCTTCATATTGCAAGTACGAGTCATTGCTGGTGGTCTCTTGGAATTGTCACACAGAGTTTCACTGACGGATTCCTTTGTCTCCACATGCAGACACATTGCAATGGCTTCCTGCATTCCTGAATTAGAAGGAAAACCATCATGAAACACTGAAGGTGGAAGAGATTTCTGTAAAGCCTACTCTTGATTAATAGTCAGTAAAAAAGTTCTAAGGACTGAATTAGATAGTAGGCTTAAAGTAACATCTCAAGGCAAAAGGAACATACAGATCATTTATATATTTAATGCTCCAAAGGTATTTGTGAACTACATCTAGCTCTTTTGTGATATTTCAAAGGCTTGATTTGGCATTCTACCTGTCAAAACCAACAGAAAACAGGCTTCTCTGTCTTTCCACCATCAGATGCTACATCTGCCTGGTTCTGTAATAATGCCAAGCCAACTACCGCCATCATTGCCAAAATCACAGTGGAAGTGATTCCTTTGCCTTACTGTGACTTTAAGGAGCTACAGATCTGCAAAAAAAAATGTAATAAGAAATTGCAGAAAATGTGCAAAACTGACTAAACACACAACCTTTCTCATAGGGGCTAAGAGGTGCAATAGTTTTGCTGAAGGCAGCAAATCTGACCTAGCCTGCAGTTTTCCTCACTCGTGACCATTCTTGGCACCTTCTGATCTGCAGCTCTTGCTACCTGGATCTTATTACTGAGGCTTGAAAGATTACTAATACTCATATTTCTATGAGTCAAAATGAAATGTAATATAAGTTTGCTTTAGAACAAGTCAGCTTAACAAAAACACATCTTGTGAACTACTTTTACTTTCAACCTACGTAATTATCCAATTTTATGTATCGTACTTTTTAGTATGAAAGCCTTGCTCAATTTCAAAGCTCACTCGCATGTATCTGAAAGACAAGATGGTTTATGATGTGCTTTGGGGGATCCTGTGTATCTGGGATATTCTACATAAGCAACACTAATGATCATAATCCTGTAGAATAAAAAAGCACTGAAATAATAAAATACCTATTTTATTACTTCCAAGTAAAAAATACCTTTTGAAGAGTCACAGTCTATAGAATTTAAATCCAGTTCCTCCCTATCTTTCACTTATCTCCAGTGATTTTATAAGGATAAAAATTTTATTTCAGTAACTGGTTGTATTTCTTTTCTTGACAAATTTCTGGGGTTTGAAAGGGAATTGCATTTTTAACTAGAAACCTTCATTAACCACTACATGGTATCACCTATGACATTGCTCAAAACATCGCTAATATTGTTACACAAAAGCTATAATAACTATTCCTGTCAACTGTACATGACAACTGGTTTCTTGGCACTGTAGATCATTAGCCATTCCAATTTTGGTGAGCCCCATGAAATACCCTGCACTCAAAGTTTCATCTCCATGCCAATGGTCCATCCTTCTCTCTTTTATAACACATTCATAAGCACTGACATTCTTTTCATAAAGCAAAGCTGTTCCTTCCATCTATAAACAATTCTGATGTAGTCCAGCGTATCAGCCAGCTCCGACCACAACCAGTCCAACTATTTCAGACACTTCAGCAGGAATGGACCAGCAGCAATTTTCTTACAACGCAGATTCCAGTTTCTTCCAGGCTCTCTGGTACAGCTCTGGATCCCCCCTAGGATTCTTTTTCAGTTCAGAAAGACCTTATTATCTCAATCTTCAGACTACATCTACAAGTGATAAATTTTATAGGACAGAAGATCTGATCTAAACACAACTGACAGTTCTCTCATATAAAACATTGATAATTACATTAACATAGAGCGCACATATTGAGTAAAACGTATTTTATTAGCAGGGCCAAGAAGAAACCTTTAATAGTGAATACAATTACTATAATGCAGACATTATAGTGCCCCCCAAAAAGACAGAACAGTAAATAAACACAGTTTCTAGAACTCCATCACTTTATTTCAGACTGACAACTAAGTGAATCAAATGTTTTCTGTCCAACTGATCCCCATGCGTTTGTTTAACAGAAGCAGCTTCCCTGACCCCTTTGTAGGAAACACACAACTGACTGTCTACAGGAAAGAAATAAAGATTTAGAGATTGTGTTCTGGCAGAAGCAGAATGTTCCAGAATTGTTACCAGACAATCAATCAAGTACGTATCAAGCATCCACGCTGTCTGGTTTAGGTAAAAATCTACCCTGTGCTATCCACCTTCGGTTTCACTGACCTCACTGTGCTCCTATGGGAAAACCATGCTCAGGGGTGATGCTGCTCTGGAACAGGTTGCAACAAGTAATACCTACTTAATATCTCACATAAAGGAGGGGAATTAAATGAAATTCCTTTCAGACCATCTAAGTCGGCAATAAACCCATGGGAACTTTTTATCTCAGTGTTATAAAAATTAAATTGGCCAGACAAATGTACAAAAAGCTTGTCATACCAGGTGATGGTTTCTGACTGCAGTTTGCCACCTGGAGTTCATTAAATCATTTCTGCCCTGCAGTATGACCTACCTAGCTTTAATTGTGTTACCAGAAGAAAATGTCGATATGCAGCGTATCTTTCTTTTGACTTAACTACAGTGCACAAAATGCACTGATTTCTCCTCACAGGGGCCGTATTGAAAGAAAAATGGCATCCTGATCCAATGCTGTAAGTACGAAACAGATATTAAAGAGTTGCTAAAAACATAGCATGCATCCCTCCCTGTTCCTTGTTTCCCAGTTCAAGGACTCAATTCAATAACTACACTTAGCTGATGCAGTATTTGCTTGAATTTAACTGTCCAAATGTCTTGACAATTGATCAGATTTCTCACCCAAACTATAATTTTGCATTAGTTTGTAACTCCAGTCACTGATAAATTTCTTATTCTGTATCAATTGGAAAAAGGAAAAATCTATTATTCAAACAAGTGCAGTTTTATATTTCTTGGCTTACAATATAAACATAGTAGATAATTTAACTAAAACACTATGTGTGCAGCAGGGAGTATTAAGTATTTTTACAGTAATCTGATGCCCTATTGTAGTAATTATCCTACTATTCAGTGAAATCGAATATTTTCTATTTTGGCCCAGCATTCAAACCACATACATTTACATTCTTCTACAAACTTTTCTGTGCAGTGAAATATACAGTACATGAAGCTGTGTTAAAAGATCAGAATGCTTGAAAAAAAGCTCAGACTTTTCTTTCTTTCCGCCTTTTATACAGTAAAAAGAAAACAGGGATGGAAAGTTGCTATGCAAGTGATAAGAGGATGAATCTCTTCTCTGTGCCTGAAGGAGGAAGAACACTCATTTATTCCTATCAGATAGTCTCAGTCTGGTGACTGCTTAAAAATCTGCACTATCATATGTACTGAAATCAACTCAGAAGAAATTCTAAAACTTGCACGTGCTTAAGCCTCTCTGTAGATCTATTGAAACTGGCAATGTTATTTATATTCGTTCTGTAAAAGAGTAAAGGGTCTCTAGTTAATGAAACTCGTCACAGGAGTAGCCAGTTAGAAAATTGCTTGTACCAGTCTCGCAAATGCTCTCAGTTTTATTTGTGAGACTCACACGGTCATTGTTTTTCTTAAGACCCCTTAAATTTGGCTGTAATCCATTGATTTTCTAAGAATCTCAGGTTACTTATAAATAAAATAGAAAACTTTTGGCCATTATGGTCCAGACAAAAGCCTGAAAACGTAACCTGACTGCAGCCTAAAGCTCCCAATGGCACAGCCTATAGAGGGAACAAAAGGAAGTACATAGTTGTTTATTTTTTAATCTCATTATTTTTAAGCCTATGTAATGATTTTGAGGGACCTGGATCATAATTTTTGAAACCACAGCATGTAAATAACAATTACACTGAATTATCAAGATCTTCCTCTTGCAATTAAAGATACATTTAAACAGCAACCCAGAAAATGTTCAGTTATTTTTATACATCCCTTTAAAAGATTGAAGAGTAGTTAAATGATTGACAACACTAGATTACAAGAAAAACATTTTTTTGTCCTCAGGCATACTCTTTATTCTGGTAACAACTATTACTTTTCACTGACGATATTATGAAAACTAAACTTATGTTGGTTTTTTTGCACCAGGGTCAAAGTTCTTCAGACTGTAAAAAATCCACCAAATCCAAAATCTTCCATTTGGGGAAAATGAAGGCAAATTCTGAGATCCCCAAACACACGGTTGGCTTATTTTCAGTTTGGGATTTCTTCAGGCACTGAAGACAAAACACATCTTCAGCTTTCAGTATGGTTACAGTTTCCTATGGACGTTACAGGTGACACCTGCCTCATGACAAATTAGCCTGGATAACTATTACTTGCACTCATGGAAAGACTGATGAAAACAGTATTAATTATGCTAACAGGCATAACAAAAAGTAGCAGTCTTCAAGAGCAGGAAGTTTTATGACACCCCATATGGTGCATGACAAGCCACACAGATTCGGTGCAGAAAGCACACAAAATAACCAAGGAGACTCATGTTACTAATGCTCTAGAAGCTGCTGAATACCATGACTGGATGACGTTGGAATAATGCCTTGCAAATAGGTCTCTCTGTAATTCTAATACCTCAAAAATAATATTTCCATGTGCATTTTTATGTCCGCTTTGGAGAGGGACCAGAGGAGAGTTTTAATTCAAATTCTAGTCTATATGAGGATTTTTAAAAAAGGTGCAAGTGACAAGCACTGAAACAAAGATTCAGCCCTTGCTCAAACGGTGGCTATAAAGCTTCCGGCTTACTTAGACCCTGCAATCTTTTTCCTCATTCACAAAGAGTCAAGCCCTATGAAACGGGAGTGGGGAGTTCCAAAGATACAGAAATCCACTGGAATTTATTTTAACAGCCACTGCTAGATATATACATACTAGACAAAAAGTAGCTAATATGATTTACATTATGCTAGGACATTCCAGATTCAGACAACATTTATTTCATGTAACTAAAGAGCTCGTCTAATTGAAATGAGATTTGAACACAAAACTTAGCAGAAACGGATCAGCTCCTTTGAACTACACAATGGAAAAATAGTAGACAGTGAGATCATTAGTTAGTACATTGCAATAAGCTGGAAACAGCAGAGATGTCTGGTTCCCTTAGAACTATTTATCGGCAGGTAATTTTTGGTCTGCTTAAAGCCTTTGCCAAGGCAGCAAGAAGACTAGAATTGATAGAAGGAAAAAATCTCTGCTACTTAACTAGCGTAACAGCACAGGGACTCCTGAAGCTGTTCATTGATAAAATATCCTGACAACTTCACACATTTCCCAGAGGTATCTCGTAAGAAAAATGTCTAGACATGGTACCAGTGATAGTACGGAACTCTCAAGAACACAGACATTTGCAATGAGACTTCATTAAGTGCATCATTTCCATTGTGTATCAAACCAATTGTGACATTACTATTAACACCTGCAGGACAATTCCGTGCCAGGCAACCTCATAAACTATGGAGAGGGCTGGAAATCAACAACAGAATTTACACTTAGCTCCCTTAGGAGCAAAATTCAGCTGAGCATGAGATTCCGCTCATCAGTCACTTTGAAGTTCCTTCATGTTATAAAATGGAGCTACTGTCTTCAGTAAGGGCTTCTTAAATGACGATCAGTTCACATGCCAAGTGCAAGTTCTTATGCGAATATTTTTGCATGGACAAGCTCACATGTGAAGATGCAGGCAATGCCCACATGCACATGTGCAACAGCAGGCAAAGACTAGAGATTATTTCAGCCTAGATGTTTGCTTTGATTATTTCAGCCTTGGATGTCCTCAAAATTCAAAAACTTTGGAGTTTTACAACACCTCCGACAAAGTTATTGCTTAAAAAGCAGTAGTAAAATGGATTTAAGATGACAATGAAACCACTGTACATCACAAAAATTAGCTGAGATATGAAAAGAACTACAAATTTAGTAGCTCTCAACTACAGTTTCCTTATTTCTATAAGACTTCTATGCTTAAAATGAAGAAATAAACACTGAGTCACAACAACTGTCACTATCATCACACTTTCATATATACATACTTGGATTATAGCTTTTTATACCCTGCCAGTCATAAAGTCCACTGAAGATAGTGGAGGGAATGGGATGCATCAGCTTTTCTGACCACATGTGCTGCCTTCCCTACAGATCAACCCCATCAGTAAACAGCAGTAGTAAATAAATGATAAAGGAGGCTCCATCACTTATCATCCTGCTGATAAAACTCTAAGTTAGTTATTCCTCCCTGCTTCTGTCTTCAAAGTGAATAATAACATCTTCAATGGGTGAATAGCATGAAGGAGGCTGCTTTCTGTGAGCTCTAGACTGGCTCTCTGCTTCCAATTGTTTCTGTTCTCCACTTTTCTACATATTTTATTTCTTCTATGGGTACGACTGTCTTCACTTCAGACTGATGTCATTAGTCCTGTCACATATAGGTGTGTTCGCAATTCCACTGCCTCCACTTAACACTTCATAACTCACTTGTGTTCAGTCCCAAAGTACAGCACGTAGTAGCAACACCAGCAACCTTGTCTAGTAACATGTACTTAGGGCGACAGGGAGATTCGATTACATCCAAAAAGGAATGTGCCTAACTACTTGCAGACAGATGTATGGCACAGAGTTCCTATAGAGGGATACACTGTACCAAGACCTAAACAAACTCCTGTTTCATCTTTATACCAGACTGAAAGTCAGCCTCCCTAATGAAAAATTTGTATCCCTTCTGTACTGCAGAATATGACATCGTTTTGGAAGATAAGGAATAATTATCATGTGTATTTTAATGATACAGTTTTGGTTCCTAGGAAAAGAAAGGCCATCTGAACATGCCTATCACTAGTGCATCAAACACACTCTATCACCTGGCAGTCAAGATTTCTGCAGCAACAAGACTAAAGCAAGTTTACTTAAACAAATAAAGTTGGTGTTTGAACATCAGATATAAAGGAAACAAAGTAGTTTGAAAAACTCTACAGATAGCCTAAAAAATAAGTTAAAATTTGAAGCTGTGTGTTTTCTTACAGATAAACATAAACAAGAAGGCCAATGGCATCTTGGTTTGTATCAGAAACGGTGTGACCAGCAGGGCCAGGGAGGTTATTCTCCCTCTGTACTCAGCACTGGTGAGACCGCTCCTTGAATCCTGGGTTCAGTTCTGGGCTCCTCACCACAAGAAGGATGTTGAGGCTCTGGAGCAAGTCCAGAGAAGAGCAACAAAGCTGGTGAAGGGGCTGGAGAACAGGCCTTATGAGGAA
>WAAB01004757.1:59659-74004 GCA_013389865.1 Piaya cayana | reverse complement strand
TTCCTGTTGAATATTAATGTCTGGTATTTTGCAGTGAAGTGAAAGATTAAAAAAAAAAAAAACCAAAATACTTTTTATACTACCTTGGCATTTGCTGAACTAGTCACATGACTACTTAGGTATTAAAATCCTAAATTACAGAACTTTTCAAAGGGCGTCCACATTGAAGACACTTTAAGTACTTTCAACAGAAGCCAACGAACACTGCTAATACAAGATTAGAGCAAGGAACTGAATGCAGAGCTCCAGAGGTTGGCATTGTATCTGAATTTTTAGTTCAGGCAGGTAATTTTTTAATTGCTATTTTTCTAACATATGCACAACCAAAGCCTGTAACAGATCATTAGAGCAAACTCCATCAGCCTCAGAAGAAATATATTTCTTTTTTACCCAGCAGCATTCACAGCACACATGTGGCAATGCTTTGGACACAATACTTCTCCAAAGCAAATTTACTCTGCCTTTCATGGGTGCACCCTCAGAGTGAGCTCAGGTCAGGACTAAGAAGCACCAAAGCACTTTGTATTATGATGCTTTGCAGATCATCAGGAATTTAAAATGGAACGGATAGGATGGTGGTAACTCTGAGAATGTTTTGAGATCTTTCACTAAGTTTGTAGATGAGACTCCTCTTCCAATTAAGTAAGGGAAAGAATAGAAAATGCAAATCCAAGCAGGCACAACTATTCACAATAAACCTTTTTGTATAGTCATTATTGCTACTGCAATGGAGAAATCAAATGCTCCTATAATCACTCACATAGGTATACATGATGTACACGCTACAGATGCAGTGGAGAGTTTGTGCTGCATTTATCAGTCTAACATTAATGGAAATGTGCATTCACCTGGCACTCAATGAAAAAGTCAGTGTAGGGTGACCTGGAAAATGAAGCAGTGACCTAAACTGATGATAAAACTGGGACATTGCAGCCCAATGCAAGCAAATCAAACCTGACCTGAAAACTTATCTCAGTGCAGTCTCCTGCAGCTTTCTAAAAACTTGGAAAACATGGTGTCTCTCAATTATTATTATTTTTTTTTACCTCATGCCTGCAGTTCTTGCTTTCAGTTAAGACAGGAAATGCCTAAATCCTGAAAAAAAGGCTGCTCTTGTGATATTTCCAGTCCAACACTATTACGCCAAGAGGCCTGGATATAAATTTGCAGAAGCATCTAAAATGTTGGCTGCTTACTGAGGCAGAACTTCCTCGATGCTGGCACCTTACTCCTTCCTGAAGTACCACCCTTGCTTGCTCTAAGCAGAGTCACACTGCCAGGTTTTATCAGCTTCAAGTATAACGTATTGTGCGAAATCACTAGACCTTTTTCAGAGAAGAGACTGAAAAATGTGTAATTCCGTAGCACCGCAGGCACGATGGGGACATTTCTGTGAAAATTACTCAAATGCAATGAGCGGCAACCTTTATGAGAGACACTGCATTTCACATTCCGTGAGTACAACTCCACAAACTTAGCAATTCCTTTTTAGCTCAAGTTGCTGAAAAAATATATCTGCCTTTGAAATCATTTTAATTTTGTCCTAAGCCATGACAGGGAAAGGTAGCTCAGGTGTCCATTTCTTTAACTTACGATTAATAAAAAGGATGCAAAAAACCTTGCTGGAGCTTCTCTGCAAATCCCACTGTAACTTAGAAGGCTCAAGGGAAGAACGTTTAAAATAATGATTGGTATCAACTGTCATCACATTCCACAACTAAAAACTACAGAGGTCAGACCTACATTTTTCTTGGCCTCATGTTAAGGGCAGTCATTTTTTATTTTGCTAATAATAAAAAAAAAGAAGCTTTTGAATGTTCCCCCCTATGTAAATTTAGGACACCAGCCGTGGTAGACCACAGCAGCAGAAGTATTTATCTTCCCCAAGCTACTTCTTGGCATATCCATCATTTGTGGGTTCTGAAACACAGCTGCATTTATTCTCTCATTCATTATCAACTAAAATATCACATAAAAGCACTGAAAGACAGTTGTAATAAAAGGATGGACTAGAAGTTGAGACTTCATATTGTGATTTAAGTTTGGATGACAAGAGAATAACTAAAATTGGAAGTGATGGCATTTTACCCCTGGAATCCCAAGCCTCCTCCTCCTCCCAACCAGAGGTGGGTTGTAAGTTATCACTATGTCCTGTAAATCACAGAAAACCAAGTTAAACAGATCCAAACCAGAGGGAAATCTTGTTAAAAAAATTTCTCTGGGAAAAGTAACAAGCTATTGTTACAGTATTTTCAAAATCCTAAACCCTGACCAAAAAATCTCTCTCCAGCTGAAAGACAGAAGTAGTTAGGGCACAAGATTCAAAGCATCTAGACAGAAATCACTCTGTGAGCAAACTACTGTCCATATGACCAACAGGCAACCTGCAAAAAGGAATCAAGTCAGGGATCAGTTATTTCTCATTTCTCCTTTCCTGACAGTATCCTTAGAAGAATAAAGTAAGACCAGGTGGCAGCAGAAGACCAGTAAAGAGAAACTAAAGGGGAACCTGGCTGCAGCATTAGAGCCGGGTCCCAGGATAGCCCAGAGCACCCAGACTAGGGAAGCACAGCACCTCAACACCACCCCGTAAGGCAAATCCAGATCTCCAGAGTAAGTGAAGAAGAAAAGAAATCCAGCAAACTGCAAAACCACACCACTCTGACAGGACATGGACTAGGAACTCAAACATATGGCTGCATTCACACTGTGAGGCTGCAGCAGAAGACACTGGTCATGCCTAGGAATGCATGAATAACTGCTTTTTTTGTAAGGCCAAGGTACAAGTGAACCCATTACAAAGTTTCTGACTCAGCTCTATTGTATTCTAAATATACTCTGAACTAGCATGCTGTGTTCTTGCCAGTCCTCCCTGCTTGCTCTGTCAGATTGCTGCTGAAGAATCCTAAAAACCCAGAGACCACATTAGCTGACAGTTGCCTCTGCATGATTCTGCAATGCTAGAAACCACTTGCTTTACAGCCTCATGCTGAATCCTCTTTCGAGGTGGTCTCATGTACTTTCATTGTGGTATGCTGACGCTCAAAAGGCACATTTGATTGCATCACTTCCTTCGACAATCAAACTTTACTTTTATATCTTTGCTACTACCCTGCCTGAATTCAGGGCCACCAAATTGGAGAGTGAAATAACTGCTCACAGTAGGCTGACACTTGACTTGAGAGGCTAGAGCACTGAAATGTTTAAAGTACCGTCACCATAACTATGCAAACACCTGCTTGGCAAGAGGTTTCTTCTTTGACTCAGTGCAGGTGTAAAGATTTTATTACTCATGATCACACCTGTTGGTGCATGTGTGCCAAAAATGAGGAATAGCTAGATGGAGGGAGAAAAATAAGAAGTTATGGGCCACGCTGCTCTCAGAGCAATATAAATCCAAAGTAACTTCAGAAAACTCACCTAAATTATTTTAAACTAACATCACTACAGATGAGAGCAGAATTTGGCTAAGCACAACAGAATATTGTTCAAAATCTCTCATGAAAACCTTACAGAAAGTTAGTACTTTCTAGAAAATGATATATGATATATGAATTCATACATATATATGAATATATGAGACACACATACACATGAAACACACACAGGGGATACAAGCAACTGCAGAGATGCCCTGACATACAAGGGACAAGAACAAGTGCAGCTGGCTTTAAGTTTTGCTTTCATCCCCAGCACTTAGCTGTTGTGAGGTTTACTCCCATTAGCTTTGAAGGGGACTCTCAAAATCCAGATGTTATTTAACACAGACACGTGCAAAATATCACAACTTATCCCCAGAGATTCAGCTAAGCTCAGAGATCAGCAGGTTTTTCTCACTTTCTTTATGCATTGGTCTCACCCCTCAGGGAAAACCTGGCAACCCTATAAAGTACCTCTTAATTTTTAGTACAACCACTACATTCCTGAGGTAACGGCAATGACTAGGATAAAACTGAATATATTTAATTTACACCTGCTGGCATGCTTCCATAAGCATTAATTGTCACAGACCGAAATTTATGAAGCTTTGGTTTATCAGCAATTTAGAATTTATTGAGGTAAGATTGCAAAATTAAGACTCCTTTGCATTGCTTGAATGATACAGGCACACTATAATAAAGCAGCTCTTTGTTATCCAGAACAGGAGCTCCAGAAGCAAGATGTAAAATTAGGAGAGCTCAAAACACGGCTCATCTCCCAAGGAGGGCCAACTGTCAAAGCAAAGTGCACAGCAACAGCCATTCCAGACAATCTGTGAAATATGCCAGAAATATTTCTTCACTGTAAAAGACAATGTACTTACGTTGGCTCTTCTGAAACTGTTCTGGTCTCTTCCATTTCATGTGCCTGTTTAAACCATGGCAACTTTGCTTCCACAGGACTTTTTTCTGGTAGAGAAAAAATAAAAACCAAACAACATACAACATTCAGTAATCTCTGCAACATCAAAGCAATATGTATTTGTTCACATTACTCACCTTAGTACTCCACAGTTCACACTGCCTATTCATCTAGTGCATTTGAATAAAGATATACTGGATATTAAAACATAATTTACTAGAGAATTTCTTCATGTTGTTTGAGCTCCATTCTGACACCCCTTTTTACTGAAATGGTAATCCAGCTTCCATTCCTGTTTAATCTTCTATTTACTTCCTACATCTTTCACAAGTGCAGTCAGTTTCTAGTAGATTGTAGCTTAAATCCCAGCGTAATCGATTTTTGTCATAAATTAAGAGAGTTGAATAATAAGTCAGAACATAGCCAACATATATTGCTTTCCAGACAGACTGGCTTCATTAGAATATTTTCTCAAAAAAAGGGGGGCTTTTTGTGAGTCAAACAGTTTTCCCGAAGTAGGGAATTAATTTTAAAAAAACCCACTATCTCCTTGTATCTGTCTCTACATCTTCCACTTCTGTGATGCTATTTCTTGGAGCACTGTAAGGCAAGTGAAGATCTCTGCCTTCAAACTTAAGTAAAACCCCAGAAGAAGGTTCTTCAAATTTCAGTGCTAGTTTCTACTTCATGGTTTAACCTTGAAAAGTTTTCTGCTTGAAAAATTCTCTTAAGTCTGAAAACATCCTGAAGAGAATCACAGGGTTGTCTACAGAGAGCTTCCACGAATTAATTTTAAATCTCTATGGCGGGTTGCAGAGGTCTGAAATCCAGCCTTTCAAATACAATCTGAAATAATCGATGTAGCATCCATAAAAATTTTCTGGGCCCAGAGGGACACCAATGAGCACATGACAAGATATATTAGTTTCCCCTCTCATCTTTGTCTTTTCTTTTAACCTTCTCACCTACTGTTTAAAATCTTACCAACTCTCTTAGAGATTATTTGTCAATTTATACCATTCTTTTAAACATACAGAAATGTAGAAGAGAGAAGGAAACCAGTGTGATTATAACTTAATGAACTGATGAGGACCACTGAGAATGTTGACACATTTAATGAGATGCAAATAAACAAGATCTCAGGGAATACATATGGAGTATCAGTCCCATTTCAAGTACTATTGAACAAATTCTCTTCCACATGTTGAACTCATTAATTCTGGTTTTCCCAATTTGACTAGGCTATATAGATTCAGTTAGCATGTTCACCTTCACAACAGTCTGGCCACATTATCAGAAAAAAATATCAGCAGGGCACTTTTCCTAGCACCAATAATTAAAATGCTTCTTTTTGCCAAGTCTGAAATAAGTCCTAGTAAATTCCAGCTTCTGGCATTTCTGAAAAAGGTTACCAGGGGCTCTTAATTCTCTTACAAAAATGTAAAACAATAACAGACCCAGACAGAATTCCAGTTACCTTTTGGCTTGTAACACGGTATTGGCACGATGCACTCTTCTTTTATGTGTAGTTTAAGTTGTGGATTACAGCCACCGACATGCTGCCCACGGTGGTCAATACACAGCACCACTCGGTAGCGTAAACCTCGGCCACAGGTCACTGTGCACTGCAGGAGACAATGCAACCATCTCACACTGTTTCTTTTCTGTTGTATTTACAAATACCATTAAAAAGCAAATTCGAAGTACTGACAAAGTGTTCATTGAAATTCTTCCACAATCAGGTACCAGAGATGTATGAATTTGCCCCTGCATTGCTAGGTGAATAAAGAAAAGGTTGATACTGGAAAAAATGTCTAAGCTTTGGGAATGCAAGTGATTTCTTGGGGTTCTGTAAGGCTTATCTGATTGGCAACAGTCTGAAACCGAGGTAGCTATGAACTAAGAATGTGCTCTCCCAGACTGGTCATTTTCAGTCACAGCTGCAAGAACAGTTCCTTCACTGTACGTCAGTGATGTCATTTGGACAAACTAACAAATTAGAGAAATGCTGAGCTATCTGACTGTATCAGATAACTACAGCCAAGATAAGTTGGCTTTATGTTCTTGTTACTATAATGAAAGGTAAGAGTGCTGGAAAATCACCCCTGCAAACATGCCAGCCGCTCAACAGCCATGCTTTTAGCTATTACATGCCATGAAACATTACATCTATCCAGAACTGAGACAATAATGACCTAATTGCAAAGAGGCCTGACCTTGGTCTCTAAATTCTCCTCTATGTAGATCAGGTATTCCACAAACATAAATAATTCTATACGCATTTTTCTCCATACAGACATGTTAATATTTTGACTATCAGGCCACATTACTTAGCACAAACTTCTCTTAGTAAGTGCTATGAACTGCACTTGCAGGGCTAATTTTTTTTTTTTTTTAATATCCTTGTGCTCACAAATCCAGGTATCGCAAGACCAGAGGCTTTCTTTACTAAACAAGAATAAAGGCACAAATCACTTTTCAACTTACTTGAGACCATTCCATTGCCACCCACTTGGGACAATCAAACAGATTGCAGGTTTGAATTACTTTGGGCTTAGGTGCATACATGCATTTCCACTCTTCTACTTGCAACGTCTCTCCATGAATGGTCTCCTCTACACACACAAAACTTCTCCTTTGAATACCACCTCCACAGGAAACTGAACATGCAGTCCAAGGGTTATGTTCCCACCTAGAAAAAAAACCCCACATATATTAAAGATAAAGGTATTCTTTTTATTCCATTAACCCTAACTAAAAGCATGAACTACTGAATCTAACCTAAAGAGCCATTAAAACCCACTGACAGTTTGGTTGCTGGATTCTTACCACGCACTGAATACAGATCTATTGAATCACAGAGCTATCTTGCATTTTTTCAAGCTTAAATTCACATGCAAAACGAGAATCATAGAATAACCAGGTTGGGAGAGACCCACCGGATCATCAAGTCCAACCATTCCTATCAAAGAAACAAAGAACTATAAATTTAAGTGTATTTCCCAAAATAACAGAAAATCTCATTCATGAGTTAAAGGTCTTAAATATACTGAGTTCAATTACTGGAACGATTTTATTTGCAAGTAGTTTAAATCATCTAAATAGAAAACTTTTCCCAGTTAATTGACACAATGATATGTACTCTTATTACCATTTTCAGAGACTAAGAAACATGTACTTGAGATTATATGAAGTCCAAGATAAAGACAGATCTCTCTGTACTGACTGAGGGCGTTATTACCCACGGCTGTTTACCATTGCCCACATCATGAGATTACCCTTAAAAAGTCTGTTCATAAAAAATTTACATGAACTCTAATACTAGCTTTGGGTAAACCCAGCCATGTCATTTCCAACTGTCTTCATCCATAAGGACTGTGAAAAAATTGAACTGTGACAGGTACCATTTGGCTGGCCATCACTGCAGTTCTGCAAGAGCTTTTGACTTGCATTAAAATGTCATTGAACGACTTTGTATTCACATTTTCCAACTTGCTTGAAGCAAAAGTCAGCTGCTCATCCATTTCAGCTGCTTCAGCTAACCTAACTTTCTCCTGCAGCGGGGAGATGCATGGATTTTTCCTCACCCTTTACCTCCTATTTCTTGCTTTCTTTCCACCACCCATTCAAATCAAAGCTAAGCCCAAGGAAATGACTGAGTCCTGCAGCACATCTTATGGTTCATCTATGTCTTGTTAGTTTAAAACTTACTCCTATTACAACTGCAGGGGTTCAGAAAGGATCATGAATAGAATTATATCCATTTTGAACAATAGACTCAGCAAGTACTACAATATTTCACCAAATTCAATATGTCAAGAGTAACTTAGCTATCATAAAAGAAGTCAAAACCTCAGAGCAGATGAAGCAAAGGCCTATAAATCAAAAGCAAATTTAAGTAATTACTAGACACTTTCTACGATATAGCAGGTACGTCAAGGACAATTCCTATTTTAAGCAATTCATTAAACTGCCTACAAAAACATATTGATCAT
Source organism: Piaya cayana (assembly GCA_013389865.1). Classification (NCBI taxonomy): domain Eukaryota; kingdom Metazoa; phylum Chordata; class Aves; order Cuculiformes; family Coccyzidae; genus Piaya; species Piaya cayana. The sequence goes on along the minus strand of WAAB01004757.1, from coordinate 65,668 downwards.
GCTTACGTTCAACAGAAGAATAAACATGAAACATATAGCAAGCAGTGGAATGTTAATCATAAAATATATACTCAAAAGCATTCAGAATAAAGCTGTGTGCCCAGATACTGATATTGTACCACGAGTACAAAAAAAAGTACTTGAAGAGCAACAGTTACACTCTGACTTAAATGAACAACCAGTGTTAAATCAGTTCCTTTTTAAAAAGTAGGAAGTAAAGAGCAATTAACTATCCAATGAATTAGTAGCTCATGGGTTTATATATATATAAGGATCACTGTGCTATATATAATACTAGCCTCGCAAGTGTTTATAGCATGAAGTTTTATAGTTGTTTTTCTTTATCTCATCAGTTTCGAATACACTCCAGATCCCACACTCCCAGAAGTATTTTCAGGATGCAGTGAGGTCCATGGCTACTGGGGAGAAGGGGGGACTTGGGCAAGCACTCAAGGAGATACTTTCCAGAACCCACAGCTGTCAAGGGATCCTCAACAGTCCAACAAGTCTGAAATAAGTGGAGGCACTCCAAAAGCTTTAAAAGAAAATCTTCATCCTGGGAAATTTTTCTATTTATTTCAAAAGAATTCTCCATCTGTAAAAATATTTCAGTGGGGCATTTACAACTCTAGCCACAGGAGAACTCTTTCAAGATCTTGCAGTGTGCACCATGACTTTCCCACAACTTCCTTGTGTGAATGGGAAAGCAGTGGTAAACGCCACAGGACTGCAAAGCAGCTCTTCGACATGGCCCTCAGGTTTTGTAGGAGGTGTGATGACTGCTGATTGACGGGAAGGAGTCTGCACGGCTTTGCTCACCCGTATCTACAGCACTTTGGGTTTCTGCCTGCTTTGCAAGAACAGCCTTTGGTTAGCATGTATGAAACGGGTAAGAAAACAAAAAAACAAAAAGAGGTGAAGAATCCCCAGGAGAACTGGTGCACGTGAAGGCATTGCAGTCACTTGACAGGCAACAGCACAGAGGAGCTGCATCCTGCTACACTGAAGCAGGACACGTACATGCTGGACCAGATTTACCTCATGATGCAGGGTATACAAATGGGCTGGTTTGGCTGCTGTTTTCTTTCAGAAATTCCACCAAGTAAAGGTGCCTGTACATCTCCGGTGTGTTTATGCGCCATCCCAGTGGAATACAGCTTGTTTCCTCTCTCTCCTTCTTACTGGTACCAAATCTGAGCCCCGCTTAGCCATCTGCTATAAGATAGCAGTTGCTATAAAATATCTGCTATAAGATTATAGTTCTTACTCTTGAGCAACACCCGAGAAGACCATGCTGCCTTCTGAAGGGACACTGAGGTGTTCAAACAAGGTGGGCCTTTGTCTGTAGCGTGCGGTGTTTGAGATAAGAGAACCTGCCCACAGCTTTATCACAGTCATAGTCTGTCTCACCAAAGTGTCATCCAAAGGTGCTGAGTACAGCACAAAAAAGAGGACTGAATTTCTCTTCCAACCAGTCTCCAAGCCCTGGGCAGTTCATAAGATTAAATACTCCTGTAAATAAACTGTGCCGAGTTCCAGAGGAGACATGAAGCACAAAGGAATTGGCAGAAGAAATGGGAGAAACACAGAATATAATTATGGAACTTTCCAGGTTAAAGCTGTACAGGAAAAAAGTCTCAATCTATGTATGAAAGCCAAAGTACATCACAGGACAGCAGATCTACAAGAAGTGTAAATTGCTACAGAAATAAACTATGACATTTATATCAGCTGTAATCAGTAGCTCCACTGAGCCGTGTAAGTCTATGATTTCATTCTTATTACTTCATATCTTTACTTCTTTAGAAAAATACACATTATTCATTTTGTAACATAATAAAGCTGAGGTTCAACTCAGATAAATATGAATCTGATTCCATCAAGTATAGATCTTTGCATTAACAGTAAAACTGGCTCAACGCTTCTTAGTCCTAACATTCTTTACAAAACATCTACACCTTCCAGAGTAGTTTTACATTGTTACAATTGGTTCTGGGAAAAAAAAAATAGCAAGAAACAAACTGTGCTCTGATGACTTAATTTTAGGCAACATAACTTCAGCCAATTCGATATCTTTAAAGTGACATGTCAGCCTTGATGTCAATAAATAGAGTGCAGTACTAAAGAACAGCAGAAGAATGAGACCTCTCAAGGGAAAAAGAATTTCTAGAGTCCTGTAACATAGGGAGACCAGTTCTATACAGAATATATTCATTGCATACATCTTCAAAATAAAAATCCTTCAAGGCAAGAATTCATATACACATTTTAAAGGGGATGCTTTTCTCAGCACTACAGCAGGAGAAGGCTTAGGGGGATAACTCTCTAAAAGTCTCCCACATTGATATTTTCAAGAAGAATATATTAACCTCTTGCTGTTAAGCTAGTCACGTAGAGTACACTTAAATAAATCACAAGCTTCAAAAATAGGAACAGGATTGTTATAAACTTACTCTCCCATACAGGAAAAAAATCAGAAGATCTTCCATGATCCTAGTACTCAAACAGTGTATTTGCAGTGAAAATCGTGCTAGTGCTGACACATATGCTATCCTGATAATACATACCGAGGAAGTGGCTGGAAGTGATCATAGGGCATGATTTCTTTAAATCCATCACTGTCAACAAAATAAATATTGCATCATTATTTCTCATACCCGAGACTGTGCATCCAGTACATACTTTTTACATGATCATGCTTAAAGTAAGCAAATCCCAATGTGGATTGAAGGAAACTGAGGTTCATTACACACTATATTTGTGGCAAATCTTACCTCTTCTGCATGGATAGAGATCTATTCACCATGCAGTTTCTCCTCTTCATGCCATCAAAAAATACTAAAAGAGCAAGGCTTTGGTAGAGGAATTTATTATCAGTGATCCTTTAAGTCTTGTGCTAATATATTAACAAGACCTTGATTACATATTTACATCTGTAACAAAGACTGCTGAGGAATATGAGAGGCAGTGAAAGAAATGGATCATAGGATTAATCTTAGACTGACCTTGGGGCATGCCTAGGACCCTTCTAGAGCTGTTTGAACCACACAGCACAGAACAGGCATAAAACCCCACTTCCAATACCAGAAATATGGTATTACATCTAGTAGTACGTCCCCATTTCTGTAGTACATCACCCTATATAAGCTAAATTTCCAAGGAAAAGCTAATTAGTCCTTTCTTTACTTAATTTTCCCATTCCAGCTTTGCAACATTTGGCACCCACTGCCATTAAGCATTAGTGAGGTCTTACCACTCCCTATAGTGACCAATTCTCCAGGAAAAAAACTTGAAAGCCTGTACATCTACAAGTGTTAAGAGGGCACTATCAACAATTACATTCAATGGGAATGAAAGGAAATGGACAGTTTAGCTATAGGAAATGAAACCCATTGAGAATGTTTCCTTTTCTTCTTGCACACAGCTCTAGCTCAGCCAGCTGGCATATTAATGTGAGGTTCTGGGACTTGATACTGTGATGTTATTTTAAGATTCTTTAGCCCAGCCAGGAAACCTCTTCAGACAATCCAAGAATGAGTTTGAAATAGTGTAGTGCAATTCAATACAATTTATGTATACTGTAGCCTTTGTAATTTGGCAATACTAGTTTGTGGTATTTGTACCACCAGTATGTTTACTCTGAATGACTTCTAAACAAAAATTCTTAGTGTAGAAGAGCAAACAGCCACCTCTCTCAAACTTTAATTATTAACTCCACAATTCAAGTGAAGAATGACATTTTTATGGTAGGTAAATGAACAAACCAAGTTAAACCATGTGCAAAATGTGTCGGTTGACTGAGAATCAGAGCTACTGTCTGCCTACTGAGAAATCCTGGAAGGCAGGATCAATACATCCCAAAGCAGACAATCTGTCCACACACAACCTCACGACATCCTTGTATGAGTGCTGTATCACTCGGCAAAAGGTAATGTAGAATTAGCCCTTGAACAGACAAATTGATGTTTACAATACCTCTGTACAAAATTAAGTCTCCTATTCTGGAGCAATGAAGAAGTGCCACAAATCTACAGGCAGCGGTGCCAGATATCAGCCTTTAATACATGCAATAATCAACCAAGATTAATTAGCCTTAAAGCTTAAAAGGACTGAAATTAAGTAAGTTCATTAGGAACTGACTATACCACCCACTTAAATTTGTCATACAAACCTAGAGGGGCAGGGATCCATGTTACACTCTTTCAGCTTGGGCTTTGGTTTCTTATTTTCTGGATAGTAATGACAATAGTGGTCAGGAACAACACGCTTCAGACGAATATCCACACATTCTGCTGAATTAAGCTGATAACCTAGTACACAAGCAAAAGTTACATTTTGGTAATGGAGACAAATTAAAAAAGCCTTATTCCACCACCGCACCCCCAAATAATGTGCTACCAATTTAATTAATTTTGTGTTATTCTGCTTTGGTTTGCTTTTGAACAAGGAAACACTGCGCACAAACACATAGGACCAAATCTTCCTTTAAGGCAATTAAGTATAACAATTATGTTAACTTATCTTAACACCAGATAAGACTCTGGCACATTATTCTAATAATTTTCTAAGAGTTAAAACATACATTTTTTCATGTGATGCGGGAATACACACTGGAGCAATTACCTGTCACAGATGCAACCCTACAAAATTGTATAGTTCTACTATATGTTCCACAATTTATAACTGTCCTCCCCCACAGAGGATGTACTGTGTGTATTAGCTACATTGCACAGTAATGCCTGAGGAAAAAAATAAATACTTAAAATAGAAAGCCAGAGGAATTGAAGATGAGATCCAAAAAACACTTAAGTTTAACCGTAGAAACCCAAGAAATAGTTTCAAGAACATTCCTAGTAGAAGAGCCAACAAAAGAAAACTGAAGCACCTACTTGGGGAGGAAGGGGGAAATCTGTATGAAGAATGGTTATAAAAAGGGATACAAGTTTTCTAAACCACTAGGTTGCTTTTTGGCTAAGAAGGAAAAAAAAAGACTCATTCAAAAGACTTGACTTGGACTTAAACTGAGGAGAGTAGAAGGATGTTCTGGTATGTGGAAAGAAAAAATTTTGAAACCACAAGAATTAAAATCCAAATAGAGTCAATAAACTAACAGCACAAGTCCCAGGGTCTTCTGAAAATGCTACGTATCATATATCAGTGGCTTCACTTATGTGTCTCTTGGCTCATTCAAAGTGTCATCACATTCAAGAGTGATAACCCTAAAGAAGAACTAAGCAGTTCCAGTGCTCAAAGCACGCATGTTCCAGTTCTTGTAAGTACTGAAAGGACCCAGAAGATATGAACTTGCAAACAAGATAAACACAATTTTTAAACCATCTTGCTAATTCAGTTTGTGCTTTCTGAGATGCCTGTCAAACTCCCTCCCTCCCACACAAGGAGATTACAGAATTAAAAGCAGCAGAAGCATCCAGGTGAGGAATGGCAGTACACTGTTTCCAAGCCTCTGTTGTAAAGAATCTTTATTTTTAACTGGCAGTAAAAGGTGCTGAACAGACAATCTGGACACTAAATCCACTTTAAGATAGCAGGTTAAAGCCAGGCAGCTGCAATACAACTTCCCTGCGTGCCTCAGTCATATGCCATTCTTAACACTACAGCTTTCATGGGAGAACAGGCATTTAGTTTCTGTACTTCTTCAGTTACTGGCCTCTCTCGGGACAGCCAGCAAGAGCGTCAAGCGCTGTTGACAAAGGTACCAATTTCATATTATAAACATACAGCTACAAAGCAGGGCATGGAAAATACTGGCTAATTTCAGAGATTGACACTTAGCTATATTTTTCAAACCATAACACACCAGCCTGAACAGGGCTGGATTTGAGCCAATAACTTTGAAGGTTACGTGTCTTTTGAGTTATCCAGTGCTTACAAGCAGTTCTCAAAAATAACTGTGATGCTTTACACTTCTTCCCTTGTCAGACAGGTTAGGGGAAAAAAATCATAAACACAGTGCGATGGAATTATCAGAGGATATGTATTACCACTTAC
>WAAB01004757.1:0-59578 GCA_013389865.1 Piaya cayana | reverse complement strand
TGGCTGAACTGAAACAGCTATCCACAATGTCAAAACACTCCTCCTACCGTGAAGTCATGCTTTTTGCAGAACCAGACAGGACAAGCAGTGGGTTGGATGAGCAGCAGCAGAGCTGAACTGCACTTCATCTAACCATTGTACAAACTGTAGTGTTTAAACCAGGAGCAGACACTATGGCACATTATCTGATGCTCTATCTACTATCAAAACTAATTGTCTAGGATCAGACAGCCACGGGTATTGATAGTAATGGTTCCTTCAATTCTATTTACTTATTCTGCCTTATTTTTTCATTTTTCTTTAACTAATTTCTAAACTAAGTGTTCTAAAACCCTCCCTCATGTATACTACTGTGGCCAGAAAGACCTTCAATTCTTGGTTCTCCTTAATTTAAAATCCCTTTGTATATCTCAGTTAACTGTCCCAAAATACCCTTTATGAATTTTATCTACCACTTTGAATGTCTTACCTTAATTTCATAGTCAAAGTTCTTACTCAAACAACCATTCCTTATGAAAGAACATGACTTCCAGTAATATAAAAGTAATTATGCACATATTAACGTAATCAATCGCTTTACCTGCTACTCAGTTACTTATTTTTCTAAGTAACCACCACTGTGCAAAGATACACAAACACTGCATCAATAAAGACCCAGAATAAAGGTTTTAAATCAGTCCCTTTTAATCTTTAGCTGAAATATTGCCATTACTTACCTCCTCCACATGTCACTGTGCAGGGGAAGAATTCTGTTTGTCTCCACTGATGACTGATGGGTTGATAAAAAAAGAACTGGACCACACTCTCTTTTGATCCAGAGTATCTGGTCTGAAGAAATTTCCATTACAACACGTGTATACTGATCTCCACTGTTCGTGCAATTTTAAAACATAATTCATACATACTAACAGTGCAGACAGCAATACGACAGCCATAAAACCACTCAAGTGTAACAACTAAATTGAAGTTTCCAATAATCAAACACTTGTATGTTGCTATATTTTCCAAATTATTCAGGGTACTAACATGACTACTTGATCTGATTCGGCCTCATCCCTTTATTATAAAAATTTAAGAATTTGCTGGTGAAGGAAGTCAATAATTGATCTAAGCACAGTGGCTCGTATTCAGGCAAGCCGAATTGCACATGCAATATTGCCGATGCAAAATAAACACTACTGCAAGTCTGTTTCTACAACGCAACAGATAACGCCCAGTGGTGTGATAATATTGAAATACCTGTCACTTTCAATGGAAAACTGCCTGGTTATCTCCCTTTGGCAACCAAATATTGGTATGTTTCTACACATAAATATCTGCATGTAGGGTACAAGCAACCAGTATGTGGTCTGGGTAGAAGAGAATCTTAAAAGGATTAGAAATGGCCAGTAGCTGGATTCGCAATGTCTAAGGAAGGTTCCAGGGTGTTGCTGGTAGCAACGTTTAGATTCAGTAGGTGGCAGTCTTCAATTGGACTAACACCAATCCACTGCACAACTCCATTCTGTTATTCTTTCAGTAATGCTTAAAACAAAAGTCCCAGCCATTTTTTACCATTAAAGATCCTGTAGAACATTCCAACACAGCAACGACATTAGCCTCGTAATATATGAATTTGTTTGGATATACTTAGTACAAGCTACCTCTGGACTGTAATTAGGATTCTTTACTTGCTAGCTAGAAGATTTTCTCATATTGCTACAGGCTCATGGACAGCCACCTACTCTGTTGCATGTACTCGCAATATCTTAGATTTGCACAAATACACATCCCACCTTGATAATGAAATCTGCTCCAAGAGGGCCCTGTATCTTTATTATTTCTCTATCCGTACTCTTCTGAAATTCAACAGTTGTGTTCTCTATGACAAACGTTCCAGAAGCATCAAAACTGTGCTCTCCCTTGTCTCCTTGTAGCGTCTTTGACTCTATGACTAGAGAAAAAACATGCCATTAGGAAACTTCGAATGGATATTTTTTTTGTTTTCAAGGAAGTCAAAGTAATGCTTACAACTTTGTTTTGCAAGTGGCAGCAGTATACGTGCATTAAAAAAAACCCACAGTATCTGTGAGAACATTAAGTTTTTAGGCTGATACATAATTGCATGACATGCCAGCACAGGAATATCTGCCTGAACACACTATTCTCTCACACCAGAAGCACTTCTGAGACAGTTTTTCCTACACCAAGTGCTCTATATAGTTATAAAGCAATAGATTCAGCAGGACAAGCTGAAAGAAACTCACAAAACAGATACAATCAATATCCAGAAAAATAACTCATAATTCCACACAGCTCAAAAGTCTAGCAATGTCAGCAGTCTCCAGAAAAGCCTGAATCATGTCAAACTCACCAAACGCTCACCTCAATACCTGTATCACTCTACCCATTCCAGAGGTCATTAACTCAACTTTTAATACTTCCCATGTGTCTCCAGGCAGGAGGCGGGTAGCTGCAGCGCTGCCTGAGGGATGTCCCTTTCTCAGAACAGGTGGTGTTGAAAACCCTTTTTAAGCTGTTCTGCATTCCTTGGAAACAGATTGAACTAACAGCCCACAACCTCCAGAAGACAGATGAAGCGTTTTAGGATTTAGACAATTCCAGCAAACTGACTGAACTATAAGCGGATAAAGCGAAGGAAAGATAGTCATGATGAAGATACAGTTTTGAGCTCTGAATAATACAGTGTGTGGGCACAGCAAGATGAATGACTCCAGATATGCTGGTCTGGTTATAATCTATCAGGGCAGTACATGAGAGAGGCATGAATCTCACATGAGCTCAAGGGTAGCTAAAAAGAACCTTTTAACAAGCTAAAAATACCCTCTTTCTCCAACAACCTTGCCTTTTTTGGAACTTTAAACAGAGTTACCTAATACAGGCTAGATAATTCAGGTTAAGAGCAGCTAGTTTTACCTGCACTGAAAATATACTCTGAATGCTGCAGCTCCACTGTTATTGTTTCCTTCCCTAAGAACTTTTAAAATACAAACGCATTCTGGAGCATCCTCAGCAGAGAGAGTGAAAAAATTCTAGAAGAAATTAACCTTCTTCAAAAAGTACCATCGTTTTGCCAGGTTTCTAAGGATTAGGTTCCACTCTGCTCATAGGTAAAAACAAAGAACACATACATGGCTGGAAGGAAGTTTAAGCAAGGATGTGTTTCCAGGAAATGACTTTATGTTGATCACAGAGTACAAGTCTAGCAGTGAATCAAACGCATTTTGTGAAAGAGGAAAAATAAATCCCTGGGAATCAAAGTGTTCCATTGTACAACACAATTCCTTAGGAAAAAAATAGATATAAACACAAAAAAACCCCAACAACTATTATGTTTTTCTAAGCAGAAACTAAGAATATTTTTCAGCAACCAACAACATGGTAACTCACTAAGAGCTGACATACATTTATGATGGAACAACACTAGGTATGAATACAAGGCATGTGTTCATTTGCAAGGTCCAGCTATAGAGTGATGGCCTGTAGCTGTGCAGGTCATGTCACTGAAGCTTAGAACAGCTGCTCAGAATTTCCCAGAAGTGTGTCACACACAGGGAGATGAAGAGCTATTCCACAGCGCAACAGATAACCTCTGATGCAATATATTCCTTCTCAGTAGTATCTAGCGCTTTTCATTACAGGCTTCTAAAGCAGAGTGCAACCAAGCATCTAATATATGCAACACATACATAACATAATTCTTATTAGGGAGTACTTCCTCCCAAAACCCACTTCATTGATTTCACAGCAATAACTGGGAAAAAAAAGGTTTCATCAGCTGGCTTCCAGGCAAGGTTTAGAAAAGAACTCACCAAATATTTATTCATTCTGTAGGGCTCTGTAATCCTGAAGGGGTGGGAAGTTTCATTCCAGGAGTAAGCTTCCCCATACTAAGTTAAGAAAATATTTCCTTGATGGGTCTTTAGGACTCCAGATGTGCAGAGTCATAAGGACAGGAATTCTCTTGAGTGCTCACCTGTTTCTGTGCCTAACAAGACAGCCACTGGTGCCGAAGACCTGTGACTGTCTGTCTTTCTGTTACTTCCTTTGCCTTGATAAAAAGAAATGCTTTGTCCAGCCGTGGGTGGAGGATCCACTGCAAAAGCCTCCTTTGCTCTTAGTGGCAGGCAGGAGAATGGCAGCACAGCATGAGGAATCTACCACAGATACCTCACTGCAGAAGGAGGCATGGAAGAATTCCCAGGGAAACCTGCTCCTGCTCTCAGCACAAGAAGGAGGAAATCACATTGCTACTCAAAAGCTCTTTCTCTTCCATTCAATTTATTTGTAGATAACACAAGACAGGGGCCCAATATAACATAGACATTCTTTTCAAAATGCAGGCAACATTGTCTTCCTCTTAGCCTCTGTCAGAAGACAGCACAGTGCATAGATGTATGGCTAAACACTGCCAAGTAATGCAAATCACTGCAAGTGGAGAAAAAATCGACAAAAAGGGAAAAAAAGAGTTTTGGTGCCTTTCAGTGAAGTTTAACCTCTCTCGGTTCATGAACTCAGTTATCTAGCATTAGCCACTTGTAAAAATATTAGCTTCTGGTTTCCCTGTTTCTTCTGCTGGAGGATTAACTTCAGGGAACTTTCAGTCTTTAGATTCCAATGCTTTTAAAAAAAACTTCTAGAGAAGTCATACTACAGTTCACATCAAAAACAAAAGCAACACAACAAAACATTTTATCCATAACCATTTTTGTACTTAACTATTTGGTTATTTTCCATCAAATCATTCACAAAATCGAAGTAACATCTTGTATGTAAGTACAAGAGGGACCTCTCTGTAAAAAACCCAAAGTAACACGTTTCCTCTCTGATGAATCTGTTGCCTGTCTTAAAGGGTCCAAAAATACAAACAAAATACTTATTCTTGCCAGCTACAAAGAAACACAGTCTTTCCTAAAACACTAAGCTGCTGATTGTAAAACAATGTTCAGAGCATTTATTTGTTTCTAATCTGTTAGGCACTACATCTCCAACCACATTTCCATTTTTGATTAATCTAGCAGCTGTGTTTCCCTGGAACAAGAGCAGGTCATAAAGCCCAGGATGAAGCACAAAAGAACACAAGATAAAGGGAAAAGTGCCAGACACTCCATAGCACTTTTCAAGTGCTCACTACTGCTGCTGATTTTACTTGAAGAGCAGATATATACTGGCAACAGGAGGCTGTATGAATTCTACAGCAAGTAGTCCCTGCTCCACCAGTTAAATTCAGCTCCTCATGTGCCAGGAAGAATGTGACTGACAAATGAAGCCTGTAATTACACATGAATAACTTAAATTCTGCCTTTAATTATGCCAGCACATCCACACAGAAGTCCATGAAGTTGCAGACCGAAGATCACTTGCTGTTTTCTGTTAAGTGACAAACACTCACAAACATACAGACAGTCAGAAAGGCAAAGAAGCAAACTGCCCCAAAAGCACATCCCCTAGAACACTGTTTCTTGAAGATCTGGCTATAACGCCAGGAACAATTTCTACCTCCCTCCCTAGACCACCTCTCACTTGTTTTTTACCTCCCTCGTTTAAAATATTTTAGGTAACATATCTCTAAATCCTCACAGATTTGCAAACAGATGTGCTGGGGGAAGTGGTTAAAGGAACATTTCACAATTCTCATCCAGCTAGAGAACCAGCGAACAAAGGTAATGCCAAGCCACAGCTCCTTTACGGAACCACCCTGGGTAGGAAGCCAGGAGCACTCTGTACTTAGTTACCAAGTTGCTGCTGCATTCCTCAGGAGCTTTCCAGAAATCCCCCAGGAGCCACTGAATTTAGTACTTTTTCCTCATATGAAGCTGAAACAACAACTTCCTTCTGCAGAACTACTTAAGAAAGACCAAGAGTTCTGACCTGAACTGGTCAGAATCACTCCTTCCTACATCTCTTGAAACAGTTTTACATTATTCACCCGTTTATTTCATAAGTTCAGCTTTGTACATTGTTGGTATCACTGTTATATCTTGAAACTATTGCTATCCTGGAGCTGCTCTAAAGCAAAAGTCTTAATGAATTTTTTCTTTGAAAGAAAATGACAATATATTCTTCAAAAGAAATGGAGAGATGAGTAATTATCAAATAAAATGCATTTCTGTCTTCTATGTACATATCTCAGAGCAGTAGAATTCCTTTATATTTCTATGATTCAGACTAAGTCTTCCACTATTAATTTTAAAAAAATTGCTCAATATGTTTATTTCATTGCTTGGTTTCATAGTCACACTTATTTTTGAAATTATTATTTCTTTATGTAAAGTACATCTAACACCTAACAGAATAGCAAGCTGTTCCTCATAGGTAGCATGTAACGACCAAAACTATCCCAGGGAAACAGGATTCGTGCAGTTTATTTTATGTTTACCTTACCTGTTTTTTTTTAAATAGATGACTATTGCTTGAGCATTGCTTACTGTCCAAGTGTGACTTCAGCTGAACTCAGATTCTTCAACAGAAATCCTGGGTTGGGTTGTATGAGTGCTACTGATCCCACACATAACTCTTTGAAAGTACATCTGACATAATAATCTGCATGTAGTTCAAGATTGCACCCTAGTTTAGCTATCTTATATAAGAATTACTTGTTTTAAATAACTTGAGAAACCATCAGCATGTACACTGTTCCTTTTTTACTAACTGGACTTCCAGTGTTCTGTAGGACTGCCTCCAGGCTGGATTTTAAAGACGGGAAGGACGTGATCTTACCCATATGGCCAAAGTTTGGATGAGTTCAGATACCAAGTTGTGGTTTTACCTTCTGCCTATGAATGAATACATAAAAGAGCTTAGTCATACCAAGGTGTGCTGGTCCTTTTAGGGTAATTCTCACGCTGCGACTCCCATGCGGTACAGCAATCACGGTTTCTTCCCCTAGGAAAATTAAAGAACTGCTTTAGAAGTTGTCTTGCATCAGGGAATTTGAACGTCACATAACTAGACTGAAAACTGTCAAGCGTGTCTAAAACACACAGGTTTCACAATTTTTATATTAAAAATAATCATACATTGTCTTATTAAGTACAACGTACTGAGTCTTTTTGCTATGCTATGCAACTATCAAGACCTATGAATGGACTTATAAATCTTTCGCACTATTGGAAAATTATTTACTATTAACAAAAACAACTGAAATGTCAGTAGTGTATTAGGAACATATTTGCACTCTGTTGTCCTAATTTTATTTCCTAATCACTGAATTGACATAAGGAATCTGCTAAGTAGTACTTCCCCCTTACAAAAATCTGCAGCTGTTCAGTCTCATTTTGCCCACACCTCATTTCCTGCTGCAGGTCACAACTTTAATAAGTGGCAGGACTTAGAGGAAATAAATCATCTACTTAACACTAACCTTTAACCAATTACAGACCAGTTAAGAGCAAATATATACTAGCTATAAGGTATATGTTTTAACAGTGTCTGCATCTAACTTACCATATAAGATCATTCCTTCCAGTAAGACCTTCAATTTAAGATTAACTATAAACCCAACCAACCCTGAACAGGACATGTCAATACAAACCAGCTTTTGGCTGCCTGAACGGCCTCTTCATATATAAACGCACAACACACTTACTTCAGCGCATTTTACAAAGGCAGAAAGTTATTACTTTCCATTTCAAATGTAGGAAACCATGATTTGCCCAAGAAAACTGAGTTAACAGTCCAATCAACAGACCGGAGTCTTTTATGCCAACAACAGCAGTGCGCTCAGACAAGGGTATGCACAGTGCACAGCAGGGATATCCACGAATGGATGAAAGAAGCGTCCAAGCAATGAAGTACCAGTATTCTGCCTTCCATTTCCATTGCGGCCCAACTACGTATCGTGTTTGAGGCAGGACCTGCAAACATGGTCCCATTGCGGGTACATCCCACAGAGGATGCTCTGTTCAGCGATGGCATTAAACATATATCAAGGGACTGGTGGAGACGAAGTTCATTTTGCAAATTCAAAAAGTAATGAGTTGGATGTCCGTGATATATTTGGTCCAGAATTACTCCTACAATGTTTAGAAGACGCCTATTTGAGTTTAGCTTTAACGAAAAAATAGCTGAAGAATGTTTCTTTCCACTTTAAACCAGACCATTTTATAGTAGATGCTAAATTATCAGCTTCTGGTTTACATCTCCTTAGCATAAGTATGAAATCCTGCCAAACGTTCAGCATACTTCAAGCAAATACTGCAATTATTTTTTCTGAAATAAACACCTTCTTATGTTACAGTTTTTATATCACCAATTTCTAGGAAGGTCATTTAAATATAACAATTTATTTTGGATGTAATAAAATATGATCTTTATTAATTTCATACTTGGGTATTCCACCAGAGTGCAAAATACTACAGTAAGAACAATAATATAAGCTAAGGAGCCCTGGAAAAAACATTAACTACTGAACCACTTAATATCTTTTTGCATCTTGGTTTGTCATCAGACGGATTGCTAAAGATAGCCAGAAGGTAGTGGATGTGTATATCTTTAAAGTAAGGAAATAACTACTGAATTCATACGTGCTCTACAACTTTGAGGGAAAGCAGGTTTGAGGGGCCCTTCTGTCCCTACTTGGTCAGGAATCGTATCCCGTCTTGACAACCAACCAGGAGTTACAGCACAAAACCTCAAATAAGAGTCTGATTATGGCCAGTTATGAATACTGCTGTTTTGAAGTGGAACCAAGGGCACTCCGCACTGAACAGATGAGGCCAGGATTTGCAGATGTGCAGAGATGTGTAGGACTGCTCCTCTTGAGAACAACCAGGGTCGTTCTGCTGTGTTTCCTCCACCTCCTTACAGCAAGCTCCACTCGCCTCAGCAGGCCTTGTTGATCCCTTTTCGGGATGCTTCACATTCCTTTAGCAGTACTACAGACATTCCACCCTCACTGAAGCACTCTGATATGGTCCAAAAGTCTCACGGGGATGCTAAATTTGGTGTTTCTCTGCGGTGGAGACAATATTACCAGAAAGTATTTTATTTGCATTAGAGGAGACAACAAGGTTTACTACCACAGCAATGTTCAACCTCTGGAGCCCCACAGGCCTGTCAAGAAGACTGAGAGCAGAAGACTCTTGTGACCTGACTGAGAATTATGACCTAGGGCAGTCCTTTCATGAAAAGAAGTAAATTATAGGGAAAAATAAAAGCGAGATGTTTGGAACTCTGAGTAGAGATGGGGAATTGGAAGAAAACAGGACAGAGCTGACTTAAGGGACTCCACCTTCACCTGAGGACAGCTTTAGCTTCCTCCAAAACAGTAGTTACAATTGTCCAGGTCTGACATCAAAACTATACATTCCAAAGTTCTCCAGTTCTCAACTGAAGCATATAATTCATATACTTAAAGGAACACAAGGCCCTGTAAACCTATTTTAAAATGGTTATACTGTATATTTCCTATTAAATCAGTAGTATCCACACTGTTAAAAGCAGTGAACTCTTACGAAAACATAGTGGAAATTGCTAGCCTCAAATCTACAGTTACAATTCCCAATTATCTCCCCATATAATATTTATTTATCTTTGAAAGTTAATCGCCGACCTTCACCTAAAACTGAAAACAAATAACCTCAAAATTATCTGGAACATCCAGAAACACCAGACTGTAAAATATGATTCTAGAGTCATAAATCTCACCTTAAAAACTGAAAAACAAGTGAGACAGTCACTATTCTAACACTGCTTCCGCTGCAAGAATTCCTGAGGGTACGTGGGTCATCTTTCTCCAGCACCTGCTTGAGATGGGCTCTCTGCTCTTAGCCAATGCCTTTCAGCTATTGTGCGTGCACGCACTACATGCAGCACTTACCCATTAAGCTCCCCGATTGGCTTTTACTTTAGATGGCAAGGGTTGATCCTGTTTCTATGGTGTTAATGTGGATTTAGATTTTGGATTTCGATGAGAGCAAGATCAGACTCCCTGCTACGGTAAGACTGGAAGCTAATCCCCAGGATCAAAATAAAGAAGCCACATTCCTAAGCACAATCCAATTCAGCAGGTTTTATTTATTTTTCCATGAGAGCCATGGTGGACCCATTTACTGTTTCACATATGGGCCAGTTGGGATTTTTCCCCTCTCTCCTCTTACAGCAGGGCAGAAGGTTTATTTCAGGCCTATAAAAACTGTTTCTTTCCATGTATTTGCTCAGCACTTGTCTGATGTCCTTCAGTTCTGATTGAAGGCCTGTGTGCTCTCAGTAGGCAAAGAACAATAGCCTAGGAACAACTGTAAGCACATAGAAGTTCAGAATGTTTGGAGCATTATTGCAGTTGCTCCTTTCATCCACTCTAACTTGAGACAATTTCAGAAGATATTGTTCCTCGGGCATGTGCTGACCTGCCTAATAACAAGAATTTGTGCAAAGTCTATATATAAAGTTTAAGAGACACCTGAACTAGACAGGTATGAGCTACTGAAAAGAGCAGCAATGCATCTTGATCCTAAAAAGTTACATTGCAAAATACATATGGGCACATCCTTTCTGTCACCGAGTCCTTCACTCTCCCACTCCTCTACCTCTATCCCTGCTGGTCTTGTGACTCAAGCCTGCCTCTTCATCTGAGAGTGCAGTTTCTTTGCATTGTTGAGTATTTTTAAGGTGTGGCGACCTGCTTTTGAGACAGACAATAAGGCCTCAACTTTATTTATTTACATATTTACTTCTTTCTACTTCTGGACCCCTTTTCTAAAATTTATTTGCACTAGAGGAAAATCTACAAAGCCACACGGGAAGTGGCCCATCAGGAGAATGGATCTCAAGAAAATGTAGTGTGAACTATACAATGAAATAGCTAACGTCCTAACACAGGTACTTCTCTAAGAGAAGAGAGATCAGCAAAATGAAGGAGGAGCCTTCATACTACCTATAACAGCCCAAAGTAAACAAAAACATCTAAACTTCCGTAGACTGAAAGACCCAGCATCCACCTTATACACACTGCAGTTGCTAACTCTAGTCTGATCCCATGGAGTGCATATTTGGTAGCTGTTAGAGAACATTAGATGCTTGTCTGGGCCTTATCTTCCGATTTATCTTCATTCCCCAAAAATCCAGTTTACGCTCTCCAAGACCACTCCATGGTGTGAAGCGATAAGAAGTATGTTAGAACCACGATGACATTTGCTTCAAAAACATACGCCTTATCCAAACTGAAATGCTAATGTATTGGCATTCTATCCCTCCACACACACAGTTTTCCTGCCAAACCAGTCCCAATTCCCTCTTCTGCCTCAACATACAGCTGATTTTCCCCCTTCCTCTCTGAGTGTTTCTGACTACATCTCCCAACCTAGATTTCTTATCTAATCTCAGTCTCCTTCTCTTCCTCTTGTTCCTTGACCCATATTTCCTCTATATCCAGTACTAGGTCCTCCTACTTTCCCATATCTGTATTTCCTTCATTGTATAAACATGATGTCAATTTTTCTCGTACAGCTAGTCTCATCTTGTCTTTCTCTTTCCTTATGCAATCTCATCATCGCCAACCATAACCTACCAAGCTCAGAAGAGTCAGAAGCTTTTCATAAAACCTCTTCTGTAATAACTGAACGTGAGGTAGGAAGCATCACGGAATTCATCCATGGTGCCCATGCTACACTGCTGTAAAGCAGAAAGCAAGAGCAACCTCAAAGAGATTTTTTAATACCTTACCTTTGGAAAAACAACATGTTAATTCATTCTAAGGAGATTACACACATCTGATCTGTTTGCAGCTAGGACATGTAACTAGCTAGAGAACACTTAAAAGGACAGGTTTCCAGAAATGTCAGTTGTTAACATCCAAGAAGTATCTATATAGCCTGAAGGAAAGGTTGGGTGATGTTTTTTTCTTTTTTGAAGGGTTGTAGTAAAATATGTGTTGATGTTCATAGATACTGCAAAAGACTTGTCTATGATCAGAAGACTCTTGCCTGCCAAATTTCAAATCCCTGATCCACAATCAAGTCCAGCAATGGGGGATGTTAAGATATATTAAAGAAAGTTTTCAGGAATGTTTTGACAGTGGGAAACAACATGTTTTTCTCTGCTGTGTCTTTGTAATATGCCGATTTGTTTTGGCTGAATCTTCTCCAGCACCTGGCATGAAAAGTTTCTGACCCAACTGTTGAATTTTGGCAAAAAAAATCATTCACATAAAGTGAAACATCAGCAACCTTGACAATGGGGGTTACTAATTCCATGCACATTGATTTCAAAGAGGGGAAAAAGATACAAAATAGCAAGTTGTCACAGAACTGAGCCAGCTGATCATGGAATCATAGAATTGCTTAGGCTGAAAAAGAACTTTAAGATCATCCAGCCTGAACCTTAACTTAGCACTGCCTAGTTCACCACTAAACCATGTCCCTACGTACCACATGTACATGTCATAAATACCTCTGGGGATGGTGACTCCACCATTCCCTGGACAGCCTGCTCCAATGCTTGACAATCTTTTCAGTGAAGAAATATTTCCTAATATCCAGTCTAAGTCTCCCCTGACACAACTTGAGGATAATTCCTCTCATCCTAGCACTTGTTGCTTGGGAGAGGAGACCAGCACCCACCTTGCTACAACCTCCTTTCAGATAGTTGTAGAGATTGGTAAGGCCTCCCCTCAGCCTCCTCCTCTCCAGGCTAAACAGCACAATTCCCTCATCTGCTCCTCCTCAGACCTGTGCTCTAGATCCTACTCCAGCTTGGTTGCCCTTCTCTGGACATGCTCCAACAGTTCAATGTCTTTCTTATAGTGAGGGGCACAAAAATGAATGCAGTATTCAAGGTGTGGCCTCACCAGCACTGAGTATGGGGTGATGATCACTTCCCCAGTCCTGCTGGCTACGCTATTTCTGATATTTTCTTGTTCTTGGTCACTGCTGCCTCATGTTCAGCCGACTGTCAAGCAACACCCTCAGGTCCTTTTCTGTCAGACAGCTTTCCAGCCACTCTTTGCAAAGCCTGTAGAATTGCATGGGGTTGTTGTGGCCCAGGTGCAGGACCTGGCATTTAGCACAGTTGAACCCCATACAGCTGGCCTCAGCCCATCGATCCAGCCTGTCCAGGTCCCTCTGTAAAGTCTTCCCTCCTGCAAGCACATCAACATTTCCATCCACTGGGTGCCACCTGCTAACCTCCTGAGGGTGCAGTTGATCCTGCTCTCTAGATCACTGCTAAAGACAGTAAACAGAACTGGCCCCAACACTGAGCCCCAGGGAACGCCACTTGTGACCAGTCACCAACTGGATTGAATGTCATTCACAATTCTTTGGTCCCAGCCATCCAGCCAGTTTTTCACTCAGCAAAGAGTACACCCACCTAAGCCATCAGCAGCCGGTTTCTCCATGAGAATGCTGTGGGAAATGGTGTCAAAGGCTTTACTGAAATCTAGGTAGACAACATCCACAGCCCTTCCCTCATCCACTAAGCAGGTCACCTTGCCATAGAGGGAGAACACATTGCTCAAATAGGAGCTGCCTTTCCTAAATCCATGCTAACTGGGCCCAAACCCATGGATGTCCTGTACATACTGTGTGATGGCACTCAAGACAACCTGCTCCATAACCTTTCCTGATGTTCCTACTGAACAAGGAGCTTTGATGAGGCCTCTGTTTAAATGACCAAAGTGCAATTAGGTTTCTGGTTAAGTGTGCCTGTAGATGATGACATACAAACGTGTGACGATAAGTGAGCAACAGTAAATTACACAAGTGCCGTAGGAAATAAAACCCACGGCAAGAAGAAATTAAAATACTTGGAGCTATCAACATGGAAACACTTGTATGATGCTTTCGGTAAAAACCTAAGAAAGGTAAAAACCTAAGAAAGGCAAAAACCTAAGAAAGGTAAAACTTGCAAGTATTAAATAGTCTGAGAATCAAATAAGATCAGATCATGACAAGCTTGTGCCTTCAAGTTCACTCCCTACTAATTTCAGAACCAGCATCTTTTTGTCTTCCTTGGTATCAGGACCAGAACACTTTCCCATCATTCCTTGCCAATAATGGTGCGGAAAGCAGGCATCAGGGCCCAATCCTACATTTTTTCCATGTGCACAAAGTGCAGTGGAGTTAATGGGAGTTCCATGCATTTAGTACTAGAAACATCAGGCCCATGATATCTCATTTCCCAATGGGATGGTACATTTTACAACATATTACACTTTTTGTTTGAATATCATTAGTCAAATCTTTAATCATTTTACCAGAATGTTAGAATCTAGCTTGCTGGCAGAAGTCTAACTTACTTTGTCTTTCAAAGGCAATTAAGTGCTAGTGGAAAAAAAAAAAAAGAACTTTTGAAATGACAGTTTGTTTCATATTTGCAAAACAGTAAGCTTTCTTTCAGTACTGTTTAGCTTTCCAGTCAAAGACATTCACTTGATGTAAAAACATATTAAAAAAGATAATAAAGCAGAGTGATTCCTTTAGGAGTGATCATTTGCTATCAATGCCTAAAGTTCTTTCATTTAAAACTAAGGACCAAGGTAACTAGGCGCTTTAGTTTTCCCTTATGTTCCTGTTTCTTTGGGGTATTTTTGCCATAATGAAATCTTTGGCCCTTATTTTCCTTCCAGTTCTTTAACTTGTCTCATTTCACAACGAAATTTACATCCTGCTCACAATCTTATAAGCTCCCTCTTACATAGTGTCTGTCATGTGTCAATATTTTACGTCTCAACACTAGCTTTGAAAGTTTCCAAATGACTGTTTGAAAGATATCATGCCTCCCATCATTCATACATTAGTACAAAGAAAGCATGACTTTATTTCCACATTTCATTCACACAGAGAATGATTATAGGTAACGACTTTCATAGCGTTGAGCCAATCAACCCCAAAGAATTTTGGCACTATCACAACACCAAGAGATCACCAAAATATCCAACTCTAGTAGCACATATCTTGTTTTGCTTATGTGACTGGCAATTCATTCATACTGCTTACTGCAGTGCAACGTAATACCAAAACTTGACATAGCTGACATCTTCCCCCAGAACAGTCTCTCTTCATCTTTAATTTTAAAGAACTTCTGAAGAGCCACTGAATTATGGCAGAGAAAGCAATGAAACACTGCGATTTTTCATAACTTAGTCAAGGAAATGAGAGACCTTCCACCAAGTGATGTCAGCTCTAGTCAGCTCTTACCTGTGCCAGAATACCACAAATCAAAATAATATTTTCCATCACAAATGACAGCTGCAAAACCAGATCCCTTTTGCCACTCTGTTTTGACTGTATTTACATACTAAGCAGCAATTAAATGTGAATCTTCTGGTTTTCCTTATTGATAACTATTCAACCATATTTGCCAACCCAACAAGTTTATTTTGGGTTACCCCAGAACTAGATAAGATGTCCGCGGGAATTGTCCTTCTCCAGTAGGATGGCTATTCCTGTAAAACTCCGACAGATAATGCAATTCCATTCTATTCCAGCTGGCATCCACAGCAGAAAGGGAAAGAGCTACTTTGCGTGTACATATCCCTATATAGCCTTAGCTAGCTATACAGAGACACACAAAACAAATACAACTCAGTGATAATATAAAATATTATCCAGTCTTACTGCTTCACAAGTGCTTCCTTCTGTGCTGACCAGAAGCTCTGTGTAAATAAAAAGCAGCCCTCCACGAAAACTCTTTTTCAGCTAATTATAAACATTCAAGACATTTGATCAGTACTTCAGGATGAAAAACTTCATAAGTTACTAAACTACATTCTCCCAAATGCACATTGTGAGCCCAAACCCAGAAAAAAATAGATGTGAGGCAACTATCTCACGTGATAAACGTGAGACATATATTGTGAGATTACAGGGGGTGGAAAATACAGGTGTCAGTGGCAAGTCTCTATGTGATAAACTTTGCCTGGATGTGAACACAGTCAGACTCTTCTGAAGCCAGTAAAGGGTCCAATACTGACATTCTTCCTTCCTTTTCAGTACTGCTGAGATCTACAGCTACTCACAGTAAAATGCCGATTATTTTGAGGAAGAATGACAGAATTTGAGCCAAACACACATAAAAAGAGAAGAAATTATTATTCTCTTTCACCTTGTGCTTTTTCAACTACCTTTAGACACTTAAAAAAAAAAAAGTATAGTTAAGTTGAAAACCAGGCACTTTCAATCACCAGCCACAATTTCCATAAAACCATCTATAAGATGTTTCCATGATTTAAAAACATTGCTTCAGCATCACATATATTGCAACACAAGGATACCCTTTAAAATAAGTTGTGCATCTTGATGGCTATTCCTGATCGAATTAATTGAGTAGCTCTATTAAAAAAATGCATATCTCGCATTCTTTCCTAGCTATACCCTAACATGTGGTATCCCTCATGGAATTTCAATAGATTAATCTAGCACAGACTTCAGAATAAGTAGCTTTAGAAAACTGCAAACAAGTATATAGTTTAAAGGTCAATACTCTGCGGCGTGCATGTTATTATACAAGCAGAAAACACAGTCAAGAATAAATTATCATAAGACCAATTTGCAACCTACTTTTTTCTGGTGAGACATGTGCCTTAGCTTGTCCCCTCACAAGCCTGCACGTTGAGCCATCTCCTGCACAGATTCCACAGTTGTCTTCCTTGGCATTGCTCCCAAGTTGTCGATCACAGCCTACCGCCTGCCAACATCAACAGCACAGTCAGAAGGAGGGCAAAGCTGTAGTAGACATGCTCAGGTTTCTGGAATTTTATTTATTATGTTATCCTTTTGATTTTATGAGCTGGCCGCATTCTATCAAAGCATATCTTGCCATTTAGGATTTTAAAAGTGCGCTGTCATTTCCACAATTTTAATGATGAACCACAACAACTGATACATTAAGCTCTCAAGCATAGGAAATGCACAAATCAGTTTTCCCCTCCTTATGTGAATGAATACCATTGAGCATTATTATTTCCAACACAAGGCGCAACTATGTTATTTACAATTTGTTTTTCATCACCTGTTTTTCTGTCTGAGAAAGGATTAGTGCAATGAAATAACGCAAGTTAACTATTTAAAGGGCACTCAGTGTTCAGCTTCAGAGAAAAGCAGCTGTGGGTAGTGCTCATTATCTAGTGTCTTGGCCATCCAAAATTTAACTGGCATTCATGCAGATCTCCTGTTAGCCATTCACATCAATGTCAATCACATAGGTGTTTGCTAAATGGTTCTTAAAAAACCTGGATGATTCAGTTCTCACCTTTTGATTTTATTGTTGTTGTTTCTGGATATGAGACTTGATCTATAAAACTTTCCAACAATTATTATAAAAACACCCAAACACTGCCAAAAATTCCAAGAGCAAAATATTTTAAAAATCATCAACTGAGAACTCTCCAAACTATAATGAAAATATTTTTCCCAGTATTCTTTTCTTTTCATATCAATCACCCTGCAAGAATAATAGGAGTGAGAATGGGAAGCAAAGGATAGACAACAATGACTAAAAATATCTTCCTGCTGGAATGGAGATAAGTACTTGGTCTCATCTATGTTATCCTTTACCATTTTGTAAAAAAAATATTCAGGAAGTACCAAATGCTGACCAAAAAGCTCATCTGTAGCTTTAAGTTTTCTCAAATCCACTTATAAACCTCTTATATTCACACATTTCTGAGAAACGCAGCTAACTGGTGGCGGACAGATAAATCTAACCAAACTCCAAACTGACAAACAGATTGAAAGTCCCCTGAAAAGTCACAGTTAAAAAATTCTGAAATTGGTCAGCACACTCCTCTTCCTATGTAAAATTGTTTGAAAGGGGCATTCTTCGCTGCCAAGATCCAGTGAATCTATGTTGTGCCAAAACTGACACGCGACCCCCTTGGAGAGGTGAGGATCGAGTCTGCATGTAAGAGGCAGGGCTGGGTCTTCCAGTCTCCGAGTTAACACACACCCCACACAAATCATGGATATCTGCTGCCAAACACGGAGAAATGTCATCTCTAAGATTCATGCATCTATAGAAAAAGCAGCAAAGCAAACCCAACTCCCCCCACTCCTGCCCCTTTCCTTTATTTTCCCAATTCCTTATACCCTGCACTCTCAGAAGGGCTTTATGGTGCTTCAGGTGAGCAATACAAGGCACAGAATGGCATTTCCATACTAAAAGTTTCAGATCTACTGAAGAAAACATTAGAAACAGGAGGTTTTTTATTCCTGAAACTGAACGACACCATCATCCTATGTAGTCCAACAAAGAACTCATTTCAAAAAGAAGTAAGAAGATAAATAAGATTAAATTGTGTTCAGTGATAACAAAAACATAGTTGTGAATATCAAATGACCTACCAGACTCATGTGGCAAATCAGACCATCTCGAACAGGTGTTTATTTACTACATAGAAGCTATGTACACATATGAAATTCCATTATTATAATTTAGCATTGGATTAATGATTATAATATCTTTTCTTGAAGGCATTTTTTCACTTTAACCCTGAGTTCATCACTGACACGGCTAGAAAATAACAAAAAACACCGAACAAATTGCTCTAAGCTTATCTTACCATTTGGTCACCAACTAGTATAGAGAAATTAATGAAAACACCACAATTCCCAGCTCCACAATGTACTTTCTTTCTGACCTTTGAAAACTTCCTTTGCTTTTTCATTGCAACCAGTGAAAGGGCTATAACTGCATTTCTGCACCTCACAGGGATGTTGCAAGAGTAAAGCTACTAAGAGCTCTTAAGCATTCAGATTGTGCAATGAAGGGGACCACGCAGTAGTTGAGAGACTATATTCCTCTTGGGGAGATTTTTGAAGTGTTTATTGCTCTCTACTGCACTTATTCACATACAGATAATACTCACACATGGACCTACATTGTTGGAAGTGTAATCCATCCCCAGATCTCACAAACACAATTCCATTTCATAACGTAACCTCATTTTCCAAAGATCATGAATGTTTACTCACTCATCAATTAATTCTCAAAGGAAAAGTTAAGCTGCACACTGCGATGGTCTGTGTGAGAAATTTCTGCTTTTACTAGTTTGAACTGTTGTGTATTTGTGGGCTACAGATCCTGCAAGCCTTTGGTGGGGGGAGGGTGAGTAGAGTATTTGCAAGATCAGCCCATTAAAGCTCAACTTGATAATAATAAACAAATACTGAGCTATTACACAGTCGCTATGAAAACAAACTCTCACTGCATATAACAAAAATTATTCAACTGTGCAAGCACAAAGCACAATTGTGTCCAACACAGAGTGTAGGAAAAAAAGATAATTCGCACAACAGACGACTGTTTCATATAGTATTATTGCTTATTTTTTATTAATACACAAATGTCACAGAAAGAAAACAGGAGTGCTAGCTGCAAGGGACTTGGATGTGGGAAAAGCTTTACAGCTCCCCTGATAGCAAAGGTGGTTCGTTCAGCTAGATGTATTCACCCTCTGTGGAGTTCCTCCTGAGATTGTGTTTACATCAACTGTTAGGAATATGAGTGTTAATTAATGGTATCATAGAACACAAAATAGAAGATAATTTAGCATCACAAGTTGTGCCTGAAATGAGCACAGCATTTCAGAGTTTGCGTAACATGAAGCACCCAAAAATTCCGCAGATTTTAATTTAGAGCTAACTCAACAAGTGTTGATATCGTGGGATCTTAATGAGTGAATGTCGGGCTGGGGTAATCAGCACTAGGGTGAGGGTGTTTCAAACCTCACTGTCTAGGTTTAGCCTGTTTTATCTGTTTTTAAAACCTTGATAGGAAGCAATATTTCTCAGACAGGCCGGACAACCACGGATTTCAGTAAAATAACAGGAAGCTTCAAGGTATAGCTTTGGAAATCAGGCCTCAAACACATATGGTATTTGGCACCAAATATTACGAATTTAAGGTATCCACACTTTAGCCAATGGCTCATAGAAAACTAAAGTGTTTGATAAAACATTTTGATGAGAGTGCCCGTGTACTTGCAAGCAAAGCTGCAACGAGGACAAGCAAATGATAGATGGGCACAGCCTTCCTCAGCTCACACGCTGTCTCATCAAGGTAAAGAGGTCTGATGATTTTCATGATTAAAACGTTTGTTAAGGTTAATTTATCCCACATTGCTTTTTGTTTACAGAGCAAGGGAATCAGCAATAAATATTACAAGCAGACTGGGAAAACATCTGCAGGTTTTTAGGACATAGTCAGAAATAAATATATTAGGTGATTTTAACAGAGGCTGCATCAATGAAACAAGTGATAATACAAACTGTGTAATGGAAGGACCGGGACTCTATCTAAAGTCAATAAATCTGCAGCCATAAATACCATCATTAAGAAAAAAAAAGGTACAAGTATTTTAATGACTATGTTTTGAGCTTCTCAGGCATCACGGAGAATATTGAACAATATGTAGAAAAATGAACAATACAATGGACATTTAATACAAAAAGGCTATTGAGGAAATGAGTGTTTTGTGTATTTAATAAATTGGTCACAATTACACATCCATGAATTTGGATACATCAGGATTATTTGCACTAACAGGTGTGTAATCCACGACTATGTTAGGATACAGCCTGAATATGTTATTTGGCTGTCTTCTTCCAAATAAAAAATACAAATATGAGAAGGAATAATACCGTTTTTTTCGCAAGCAGCCAAGATAGAAAGCATTTGATTAAGCAGTGAACTGAAACGCTCATCTGTTTCAACAAACTTCCAAACTAAGTGTTAGTGTGTCAGTGCTATTGTGAAAGACGATAATGATGGGTGTTAAATATTTTCTAGCATGCTTAGGATAGTTCCTCTAAGTTCAGAAAGGCAAAGGAACAGCAAAAGGTCAGAGTGTAAAATATAGTAATACAGATGAAAGAAAAATGAAATTAGTGCTGATAAGTTAGAGATGACTATGGAACCTTACAAATATTTTTGCAAGTACGAATCCAAAAATCACTGAGAAGCCCCAGAGCTGTATCTTTAGCTCTTATTCACTTAGTAGGGTTTCAGCAGAGGAATTAGACTTAAATTAATTAATATATCATGTTAACACCAACTTATGGAAGTCAAAATATAATTTGTTAAATTCACAGATCTTCCTTTCTTAAGGAGATATTTATAATTAACTGTGCTGAGAAAATGGACAGGACTAGAAGGTGACAGATTCTTCACTGAGATTCCAATATGGCAAAAAAAGCCTTGTAGTGAAAAACCCATCAAATCTCAAGCCCTCTTCAGAGTCTTCTCTTAATACAGAAATACAAACAGGGACTCGACTTGCCAATGCAGAGGCTAATGCAGGATCAGGATCGTTAGACCACTACTTTAGATCTCTTAACTATTTTATTCTCTCAACTGACCACTCACGTCCAGCTGCAGGCACTTACTTTCAAAATACACCCAACACCATTTTTTGTAGAATACATTCCACAGGGGTGTCAATTATAAAAATGTTATATGTCAATTGTAAAATAACTTTCCGGGATGCTAATGATGCACAATGATATACTTCAAATAAAGAAGCTGAAGATATACCTGTGCTCTACAAAAGAAGAATACCTAAGCAAAACCTGAGTAAAAGCAGACATCTGCGCATAAGAAGCACCATTCAAGTGCTAAGTATTATTATTATTATTACTATCAAAAGCATGAAATTATACACAGTAATACATATAATTATACATGGTATTTCTTTTTAGACAGGGTCTTGCTCACATCTATGGTCCCGTGGAGCTAGATGCCCAGGTACAGCCAGAAAAAACAAATATGCTGAGTTCTAATAGAAGTGGCTACAAAATAGTAAATCACTACTGGTTTTATTTGTGACAGAGACATAAATTCTATGAAAAGTTAAGACTGAAGTTGCACTAGTGCCATTCTTCATCGACCTAATCCGTCTTAGACTAAACTCTTTAGCAGACAGACTATTGAAATATTCAGCAGTGTGTATGCTAAACTCTGGATGGTTTTTTACTTTGACTAATAAATTTTTGATTGATATATATTTTCATTTATCAATTATCCCATTAAAACGATAAGTTATATTTGTCAGTGTTCTATGTTTACTAGATGGACCGGCAGCTCAGTGGCAGTGAGCAATGCCCTTTATTAATGAGATTTGGTTTAAGAAAATGAAAAGAGAAAATCAATTCAACAACATCTTAATACTTACCATGCTTCTACAGTTGCTGGGCAAACCCCACAAATGTTCGGGGAAAAGCAGATGAGGCTGCTCTGAGCACACTCACACCTGTGTGCTTTCATTGGCCTGGCTACTTCAAAGGAAGCACAATCGTGTGTGCTTATAAAATAAGATTGCTAGTAGGACTTTAACACAAACACACAGATGGCATTTAGTGAAATGCAGCCAAAGCAGAAAAAACAGTAAATAATTCAAGGAGCAGTGCCCAATGTGCTTATTATGTAAAGCACTATGTTTCTGCTGAGCAAGGAACTGCACTGCAGAATACACAATAGAGAAAATAACTGTGCTGCTTCATGAGAATGTAATAGAATTATTATATAGAAGGTCCTTTTGATAAAGGGTTGAACAGTCTGTAATTATCTCAGTCCATGTTGCCCAGTAGTTTTTGTTTCAAAATTGACTACCAACAGATGTGTTATTGCAATATCTCAGTAAGTGAACCCTGTGGTGGTTGGACTGACCAGCTGAGGGCTGGCAAAGACTATGTGGACTACGTGTAATTGAGTTTTCACTGCTTATGAAATTCATCAAGATGTGAAAAATCTAGAATGAAAGTAGATGATTACACAAACAGATCCAGTTTTCTGATTGCCTTGGCATGAAACTACTTAAGTTGTTTCAACCAAACTAGTTATTTCAGCCTTAAAAGGGATTTGAACTAAGATAAAAATTGAATAAAACCAGCTACATACTTCTAAAGGCTATCAGTGCTGCACAAAACAAGATAACCTCAGAAATATTCCTGGCAAAAATATCTTCTCTAAGGCTTGTGTCGTGACTTGAAAAAGGACACTTATTATTTCAACAATTAGTAGTAAAAGAATAAAATAATGAAAAAAAATTCTTACATGACTAAAAAGATAAATCTCTACTGCAATTTATTAGAATCACTCTCAATAGGGAAAATTAAAATAATCAGAGTCTTGCTAAAAGGAGAAGGATTTTTATTTCTGCAGACATAGACACACCACAAAATCCAAACCACAGAGAAATTAAGAGTATATTTTACTGCACAGTTACATGTACTATCACAGTACACAGTTCTTACTGCATCAATGTCAGATATTTGCTGCCTTTAATCCTGCTCTACTTGTCTTAGCACAGAACCACAGCACAGGCAGATGTTAGGACTGCCTCCATCCATAAAACAAAGAACAAATTTTAAATATGGCTATGGAAATTTATGGTAATAAAATCATAAATATAAAACCTGTCATGTGAAAATCTATTTTAGTCTTGGTCAATATTTTCCATCTATCTTTGCCCTGCTGTAAACCCCTGCTGTCATTCGAAGTCCATCTATTCATTTACTTTGCATTCTCTGCTCGCATCCGTTGCTTTGTGATAATTTCAGCTTGCACTTAATTTCTACACAGATAAGATATGTCCTTGGAGAGAATATAAAGAAAAACGTCCCACTGTCTCTTTCCCATGCTCATCATCTAAAAGTAATTCATTCTGACAAGCAGAAGGAGAGATACCAGAACATCCCTCCGATTAAGAAAGTCACTTTCACCATTTATAAACAAAAAAAAAAAACTTTTAAAAGCAGTGTAGATTATTAGCTTTCACGCAGCACTTCCAAACTCTGGCTAATCCTCACTGAAGATGTGGCTTAGCCTGAGACATGATTTTGTCCTCGCATGGTCCTGTCTCATAATTCTTCAGTTATGTCTAAGCTCAGCCTAACAAAGGCTTAATTGTGGCACAGGTTCCATCTCTGCAGTCAGGTCAGTGCAGGTCAGTGGCAGCCCAGACAAGCTAACATGGGCTTCAGCCTATGTTAATAAACAGAATATAGTCCCTCTGGGGACCTTGAGCACATACTCTGAGTAACAGCAAAATGTCCCAGCCCATCACTTCACAGCAAGTGAAGCAGCAATCCCAGTCGCCAAACTGAATGGACATTAGTGGTGATGAAAGCAAGATTTTGACTTGTTCGTAGATAAGAAATCAGCAGTAAAGGCAAAGTATGTCAAAATTCAAACCTCAGAATAGAGGCATAAAGCAAATCAGAATGATGGACATGAGGCAACACACGATGATGTTCAAATTCCCCAGTCATCCATAAAGAGGAAAAGAACATAAAACAATAAAAAACCCCAGAAGATAAAAATTACAGTGCATAAAGTTCATAGCAGACTAAAGGGCTCCTAAAAAAGACTTTCCACATATTTATGCAAACATTATATCTGAAGGCAAGAGGCTAAAGCGTTCCACAATTCTGTAAATCCACTTCCATCAAATAAAACAGTGTTTCCAAAGCATTTAACTCTTACTACAGGATCTGTCACATGCTAGTGCAGCTAAGAGATTACAGGACCACCCAGCAGGGGAGAAAGTACCCTTTCCCACAACATCTCTGTTTTAAAAAGGACACATATGCACACTCAGAGGGTAAGACACAATCTCCCATTGGGCTTCTTGTTTTTGAGAATGCTTTGAAAAAAAGAAACCAATACATGGGATCAGTTTACTTCACTGCTTTTTAGGCTGAGTCTAGCCATGTCTGCCTCCCTATATAAAGGTGAGTTTAACACTTGGGTACTTGAAGGTTACAAAGGCTCTAGCTGAAGATCACACCTAAATTGTGAGTTTCTGTGCTGTCACTGCTCACATGCTTTAGGATCTTGCTAAATGGGAAGTAAAATTGCATTTGTAAAAAGATCAATAAAACAAAACAAAAGTTGGCAGAGAGAATCACTTAGGAAACAAAGAAAGAGATAAGAAACAGGACATCAGAAAAAACCCACTATTTATCTGACAAGAAAGGATAAACTCAGACAGTAAGAGATCCCTATGGGGAGTATTTCTCCATGAGAAAGAGTAGGAGGGAGAATAAGATCAGATCTGAAAAGCAATATCAATTTCTAGCAGCAGTGGTCAAAATAAAAACAAGTTATTCCAAAAGACCATTTCAGTGTCTGAGAGTTTCCTATTATCACCTGCAGTAAAAGCAAGCCTCTGAGTTGCTATGAGTTGCCAACGATGTCGTTGCAAGGGAACTTCTACACTGTGACATTAAAAGTTGCACAAGTACCTCCCTTGGAGGGTGGCTACGTGATCTGCTAGCTTGGGCAGCACAAGAGTCTGTCGGGTGAGGACACCAACCCACTGAGGCTCTGGAAGGTGATGCTGGCAGGTTACGTGGGATGTGGTAACCAGTGCTCACCACAGCCCCATCCTTCAGTGGGACTTCTGGAGAGCCACCAACATCTCCTGGTTGAATTGCAGCTGAAGCTCATCACTCTCCTCAGTTTTATGGCATGTCATATGCATGGTCGTATGAAGATTTTGATAGAAAGCTTTCAAAGCCAGAAAGTTTTGTTGGATCTAAATGAGTAACTCCCATAGTCTGTCTGGATAAGGTCCAGCCCGACAGCTTTGGCATCTGCAGAAACACATAGGCAGAGTACAGGTCTCTCAACATCTGCACAGAGATTCCTCCATGATCCAAAATGTACTTTACTCCATGTATTCACTAACGAAAGGTACCCAGGAAAGAATGTAAGGTTAAGTATAAAGGCACACTGAACACCAAGCTACCTCAAAATCAGTTCTTCCAATGAATAAACTACTTGAGGCTTAAAGACTGAAAAAGAGGAAAAGGCAATGTGGACATTTTTTTCTTATTATTTTAGTATTTAAAAAAGGTTGTGAATGTTCATTTGGGAGGAAAAAAGTGGGTTTTATACTTCTATTCAAGAATTAACTACTCTAGCACCTGTGAGAAAATCAGCTTCCTGTCTGCAGTCACACTGGATGGAAAGGAAACATTCCTATCTAAGTATCTGAACACCAAACCTCCAATGCATCTCGTGCAGACCTATAACGCATTTACAGTCAAAGAGACTGTATCTACACCAATCCAAAGGAAAGTGCACAAAATGCCTTAAATTATGACTTTAAGAAAGCAGCTCTCAGAAGAAAAGGAATCAAGATTCAAAATAAAGTGGGAGTGTGTTATGATGTTATGATGTTTTAAGCACAAGCAAAGCTCATAAAAAAATTCAATAGTCTTCCAAAAGCTTACAGGAACTGCTTTCAATGAAAACTCTGACAAATATTTACATCAAATATAAGGGTGATTTGGTTGCAAGTGAGAGATACCTACTTGGCATATCATGACACATGACAGAAAAGCACACGGCAGAAGTTGATGGTGCTGCATTTGACATATGGGATGTGTTCTGCTGTCAGCTAAATTTACGCCGTATGCTACAAAGCACAGAGTAGTGTCTGCCTTTTTTGGAACACAAACAACTTGCTGATACTAAATGGAAAGTTTACCACAGGATTTACATCATCTTTGACCTAATTGTGACAGCCTAGGACAGAACTACTCAGACTGCTCCTTAGGTCTCCAGATTCTTTGGGTGATGGGTGCATTTATTGTCCAAACACATGACTTTATATTAGGAAAATTATCACTGTAACCATTCCAGGTAGTGACACAAGTAACTCCCTATTCTGCATTCTGGTAGAAGAAAGCAGGTCTCCATGAATTAAAAAGAAAAACCCAAGGAGAGGCAGGGCCCCACAGCAGGCAGAGTAACTGGGTAGATGTTGCCTACACGTCTGACAGGCAGATGTTTTTAAATGTCTCCACCCACATCCAGATGGGCACAGCAGGAATATATTATATGAAAAAATATGTGTTGGGAGTTTTGCAGAGACTAGAAAAACTATCAGAAGTTAAGTGTGAAAATCCTCCCAGCAGTGAAGTTTTGACCTGTCCCCATTTAACACAACATCCCCAGATATTTGCTTTGGTAACAGCAGCACAGCAGTAGCAGACTGAAACATGATCAAATGGTTTGGCTGAGTTAATCCCCAAGCAACACCAAAATATCTTATTAACTTTCCTAATAGACTTTTCCCTGTTCTACCGCCTTTAGATCTGACTTCCCCTGAAGCCTCAGATAGGTTCCTCTGAAATCCAGAGAGCAGTTTTGCAATCTCATGATCTTCTTTGACAGAGGATTATTTAGTTTGATTCTGCTTGTTAAGGGAAGTGCAAAGCATCAGAACTGAAGCTGGACAAGTGGAACTTGCTGTCCTTGTAAATTCATATCCGGCCAAGGAGAGAATGTGAACAAGAATCCAAGAGGCAGAATCCGTGATGCAGTTCTGCCTTACCAAGAATAAGGAAAAAGCTGAAAGTGAAATCACGTCAGGGGAAGAGGGGAAGCTGAGATCTTATAAAACCTGCCAACATCGAGACAATAAATGAGCAAAACCAGCACCAGTTGGAAAGGGACTCGAGCAAGCCAGTCTCCTTCCACTAACTCTTTGGTGCTCACAGGCATGAAAGCGAAGATATCCACATCAGCAGTATGACATGTTTATTTAGATGAGTTAACCGTAAAAACACGTGCCAAGTTATTTGCAGGCTGTGCCAAGTATACGTCAGAATCCAACAGACTGATCTTATAGCAACTATTGTAGAGAATCACAATTCTGCTGTCTCCCTCTTAACAGCAGTTGACTAAATAACCATATTTTTCCAGGAAAGATTAGATGTCAATTTGTTTTCTTTTCCTGCTTGAACAGAAGCAGCAACAAAGCTCAGAGTTGGTTTCTGAAGAAGTTCCCCACCTCCCACAGTCCCTTTTACAAGTAACCAACTTTTCTACTGCGCTCCCAGAACAGTCTACAAAGATAAAAAGGTAAAACCAGTGACCAGAGGCCTATTTTTACCTCAAGACACTTATGCAACACTAAATTATCAAATATAGACTTTAAACCAGAGAAATTTTCCATCTGCACAAAAATACCTCAGCAATTTCCATAAAGAAAATAAAGTGAAAGCATCTAAGAGCTTAAAAGGTTAAGTTACAAATCAATTAAATTGCCTAAATCACAGCACAGGACAACTTCCAAACATGGGAATGTACATTTTTCCCTCCAACGATGTGGTCTCACAGAGAAAAGAATTTTTGTGCAATTAGAAGGAATAATGGAAAAAATGAAAAAACGGAAGATATGGAGAGAAGCAATTGATTCTCATTAACAGTGTAAAGTAGCTGCAGTACCTGTTTCTGGAATCATTAATTTCTTCTACCACTACCTGATATACTGTAAAAATGAATTATTTAAATATCCAAGCATATGATGTAATACATACATACAAATACTGCAAAACACTAACAAGAAACACTGAAGGCAGCCTTTTTAAATACGTCTTTCAGCTGTTCTCCACAAAAATGGATCCACTCTAGACCAAGTGAATTTTTATGCTATGTATTAAAGATGATGCACATTTGAGGTCTCTGTAGGAAATACGGGAGACCCCACAGTACTCTAGGCAAGAGTCTCACAAGCCTTTGAAAAACTCAGAGCTCCATTACGTTCGACATGACAATTCTGTGCTGCAATGGACACAAATAGCAAAGGTTGCTGTAGACATATGACCTACAAAAGGCTTTTACATCCTCCAAGGAGAAAGCTTGTATTAGAAGAGGAGACATCACTAAGAATGCTGCAAAAGAAATGTATTATTTGGCAAGAGCTCCCAGAGTTTATAGAGGCATATCCTATTTTAAATGTGCAGGGCAATGAACACTGTTGGATGCCACCATGAAGCACTACTAACAAATGCGGCCTCTTGAAGAGAAAAACTGCAAGGAATTCTTCTTCTCTTTCAGAGACAGCAGATGCACTCTGTGTTGGCATGACTGGTATTGGAACTGCAGTATACATAGAAGTCACATAAAACCCACAGCAAAGTCCAGATCATATATTAAAATTGCTGTAATTCGTGCACCAGTCTTCTGCCAACTGTGTCAAATTTTCCCCTATAATGGAGCTATTTTACTCACTAGGCCATATCCTGCATTTTTGAGTCGCACACATTTTGGGCATTTAACAGAGCAACAACCACTTGCAGAGAAAGAAAATGAATTGCAATAACGTATCCATTCCATATAAAATTGTTCTGTTCATAAAACTTAAGATTGCAATATTTCTTTGCTAATTAGACATGAGCAAAAGCTGGCAAGCCTCAAATATTATAACTCTCCAGTTTTACTCCAACGTTGTAAAACTGATAGCATAACTCAAATAATGGTAAACATACCTAGAAAGGAAGATTCCTAGAAAAAAAAAGATATTAACACTCAATTCATTCAACCACAAAATATTCTCATACAACAAGACAGATACACACAATCAGACCTGCCCTTCTGGGCTGAATCTGATAAACATCAGATTTTCTTCTTAGTACAGTTCATGAGATGTAAGACTTGGAGAAGGAGTAAAATGAAATTGAATGTGATGTAATTTCATCACACTTATAAATAGTATAACTAATTTAATTAATTTTATATGTATAAATAGAAGAACGAATGAATGTTATTGTTTTTTTTATTTATATACAAAAACATCAATGACAAAGGCGGTCAGGAACTTCTTTATCCAAGTGAGAGGTAAATTATCTACAATCCGTTGGCAGTACTGGAAGATACACCTAAGGTAAATTCACACAGAAAGATGAAAAATAACCAGAAAGTGTTCACTTAGCATACAAAGTGTCTCACAACGGAGGGTTACAAGTTCTCCATGAACCTACCTGGCATATTCCACTGATGCACATGTCCAAGGATTCAATATTGCAGCGAGTACCATCTAATACTTTTGGGGCAAGCTCCACAATCAAGTTCTTTCCCAGAGCTTGACATTTCAGGGCACACGGTGCAGTAGGATCATTATACACAGGGATCCACTCATAAAACTGTCCCTGGTATTTGACGTCGTTGTAGGCTGAACACTGCTGTGCTCTGAAGTCACCAACACTTGAAGGGCAGTCCTAAAATAACACCAAAGGAAATATTTTTTTAAGAAAACACTTCATATTGGCAATAAAGTTAACTGATTAATTACACAGAAAATATTCAAGGAAGCTTGGTTAAAGAACCGATCTGCTATGACAAATATGCCATATTGTAAAGTTTTACGGTGTGCATTAAAATGATTTATGTTGCTTAATCTATTACTTGCAGGGCAAGTACTAGAATATCACACATGTTCTAGTACTAATCACGTAACTGATATGAGAGGACAATTAAAAATATTACTTTTTATGACACTACATAGTACATTTAAAGTCTGGTTCTGTAGTATGAATTAGCTTCTAAAGGAATGTGTATATTTTAAGTGACTATAATGAGATCCCTGACATTCAATATTCACTTTTCAATAGCTTTTTTCACAAGGATTTCTGAGTGTTCTGCACTCATTCATCAATTCATATATCAGAGTAATGAAAGAGGTATTATTGTTACTTATACAAAAGGAAATAAAAGTTGGCCTAATTAATTGTTCAGTTTTGCTCAGAAAAGGGACAAAAGCATTAGGAGGACACACGAGAATTTTCAGTGCTTAGTACTTTCGGTAATTACAAACCAGTTTGACCTCATGGAAACAGTAAGGCTTACTTTGTTGAAATAAAATATGCTTCAAATTGGTAACTATTGATATATAGTTCCAGTTCAAATAAGACAGTTCTGTACTGCCTCCCATACAGAGCCTCAGCATATACAGCCGAAAGACCAAATATAAGAACTGTTTGAAATAATATACTCTAAAGTATTTTTCCTACATAAAAGGATTGCACCCAAACAATGATGTTAATATTAAACTATGGTGACAGGAATGGAGATGAATACTGATTTATTTGAAAATAACTTTGGTAAAGTACTGACAAAGGAGCTAGTGTGTCAAACAATTTCTCACTAAAGACTTCATTTGAAAGTATGTCCACTGTCAAACAGTCCATATGCCAGACTGAGAGGATAGTCTTCCAAGAATTCCAACTGCACATACAAGCCAGATGTGAGGCTGATTTTAACAAAGTTTTGCTTTCATTGGATATAAAACGGAAAGATTGTGATGTGTCAGCTGAACTCATGGAACTTATTAGTAAGTATTAGTTAAGAATACTAATCCTGAACACAGCTTCAACCTTATCAGTGAACTGAACCTTCTCTGAATAAAAGCTCACTAAATAGTAAGTGCATTGCACAGTACTGGAATTTTAAATATCCATGAGAAAGGGTTGAGTTCCAGTCTGATGCCCTCAATATTGTTGACATCGTTTTGCCCATATGAATCTGGATGAGCTGGCACTGCATTAGCATTACAATTTGTCGATGCCTGAGATTTTTTTCATCATAGGAAAGAGTAACCCAGAAGTGTTGTTTTGTAGTCTGCAGCTGAGCATCAAGCAATTCACTAAGCATTCCTAGCAACGCTTTTTAGCCCTGTCCTACGCTACACGTTACAGTGAGAATAACTCAGGATGATGCTAATAGAGTCTGTATTATTTTTCATCCAGGATAAATCTAGTTTGAGCCATATTTTTTTTTAAACTATAAAATGATGGAATAAGACAAGCAGAAACCAAAGTTACTATAATTCTTTGAGAGCTTTACCTCTGCAAAATCCCACAAACAAGAGCTTCTAAAAACATCAGGCAAATACTGTTAGAAACAACCCTTGTTTACTGCAGTGTTACTCTCAAGAAATTCACCGAGTTTGCAGTAGTGCAAATGAGAGAATTTGGTTCTGACTTATCTGTCACCTCTCATTTTCCACAATAGCAAGTCTAAAAAGCAGAGAGGACTTCAGAGTTCATATGGATACCATATGGCTCCATTCCACCACCGCTGCAAACAGAGGAGTAGCTAAGGATAAAAATAATAAGTGGAAGTTAGATTCAGGTAAAGTTAGAAGCAGCATCTTGGAGCAGTGTTATTCAGCCATGCACAGCTACATTTTCATCACAAAGAATTAAAGAGTTATCTTTAAAATAAGCAGAGCTATGGCCTTAGGCTGAGTTTTGACAGGCTGTTGTTACAATTCATTATCACTCAGTGTTGATACAATGCCAAGATACAAACACCACAATGTCAGGATGTCAATCCATGGTTACTGTATGTTTCTCATTGATTCAACACAACACAGCTCCTTCCTTCCACTTGCTTCCTGGCTGCTTGAGAGCAAGACAATTCTCATCTCCCTATTCTGTTTTGGTATCTTCAAAGAACACAAAGCAATCCTGGCAGCTCGATTCATATGCCAGCTCCACCTGCTTTATGTTTGAGCTATGCTCAAAAGCAGGAGCATAAAAAGAGCATCACAAATGGATATCAAAGGGCTGACATTATCATCATTTGCATTATATCAGAATTCAGAAGGCAACCAAGTTCAGATCCTTGCCTTCCTGGGAACAACGTATAAAGAAAGAAGTCTACAATCTAAACAGAAAGACAACTGTCAAAAGGAATGTAATCAAGACAATAAGAGGACTTGTGAACTTCAGGTTAATTCTATTACAGTGGGTCAGGAAAGTGAGAGGGACTTTGTAAAACAGAAAGGATAAGGTGGAAAGGCAAGATGTGGGAGAAGTAGGCAAGGGTGAAGCATGGTCGGGAAGTAGGCAAGACCACACTGTCAGACCACGATACACAGCCCCAGTCCTCAACCTGTTTGTATGTCTTTTTGGTTTTAACCTATTTCAGACATCAATTCCTGCCATCACTGCCTCTTCTCTCTCAATATTGCAATTTTTTTTCTTGTTTTTCAAATACTTTTGCTACTAATTTCAGGATTTTTCAGATTTTCTAATTTCAGTAAAAGCTTTTGTCTTGCACTCAATCCACTGAACCGCAGCCAGGCTGTTCACAGGTTCATACATATGATACAGACGTATCTATGAGGTCTAATACATGAAAACATTGGCCAAATAATCGCATCCAGATCTTGTAGTGGAATGAAGTGTATTTATGACATGACTTATGAACAAATTAGGCAGACAGACCTGAAAAAGATGCTTCAGACATGACAACTATTCAAGTTTAAAATGCAGATATATTTTCCCATTCTTTTTATGACAGATGATTAAAACCCACTGCATTCAAGCACCGGCTTCTTATGAAATGTATCATTTTAGTTTTGGCAGTGAGCACTCAGCCTTTGAAAACAAAGCTAACCTGCAAAATTTCTATCTTTGTAGGCAATGTTCACATACAAAATATGAAAGTTGCATCAGACCCTGTGAATCCTGCCAACAATTACTCTGCTGAAAGAAAAAGCACAAAAGGCAAGAAAATTCCCAGTAAAAATGATGACACCAAAGAAAGTCTATAGCCCTTTGTCTAGTTTTGTTCTTTGAATCTCATTTTGCTGAAACCTAGCCAAAACTGATGAAGTCATTGTTTTGTTTTCTTTTTGAAATTAGCTTCAGATAATGTGTTTTTCCAATGTAATTTTCAGGCCATTTCTTAGTAAAATCAAGATACCTGAGCTAGGAACCCTAGCCATGAGAGCCATAGGATGCATCAGCATTATAAATATAAAATAAATAAAAGAACAGTTTAGAGAGAAACTATGAAGTTAAGGCAAAATATTATAGGACAAAAGTAGACACAGTTCAGCCAAGATTTTCTGAACGGGATAAATACGTTAGTTAAGAAGTGGATACTAGGACAATAATCTGATTAATATGTTGAACAAGTGTGAGCGTTACCTGCACATAATAAAAGTTTACAATAGAATTAAACATAGGGAAGTCTGTTACAAAACACTTTTTTCTTGTTGCAGAAGAGTCACTCTGGCAAATGTGTAAGTGACTTTTTGGCACGTTAGAATGTGAAATTTATGGGGAAATGGCCCAAATAACTTGTTCTATGAATAGGACCCTAAAGGATTATCTTAAACACTTCCATATAATACACATCATAGCATTAGAATGTAACAGTATATACAAAAATGGGGGGGGGGGTGTTAAGAAAGACTGAAAATCTCATTGAATAGCATATAATGAATAGTTTATATAGTTTTTCTCTGAAGTTTCTATAAGAAAAGTTGACAGCATACATGCAGTTTTAGGAAATCATGCACCTGGCACCTCCGTTATGATAGAAAGATAACCAAGCTCTACATATGCCTTAATAATCCCAGCAATTATTTTGATGCTAAGACCTTGAATTAGTTTTTTGATTGAAATATCACTAATATTATTCTGGAACCTTGCTTGAGTTCAACGAACTTGCTGCTATTCTATTACAAATCCAGATGAAACCAATTTTCTGGTTAAATGATTCTTGTTCTTTTCATTAGAATGACACACATATTAAGTTGTGCTTCATTTGTACTCCCCAATATAGATGTTAGTGGTGTAACGTATCATGTAGCAAAATTACATTTGCAGACAATTTTACGTGGTGTGTATGTACCAAATGTCTCATGTGGTTAACAATAATACCTACTAATATGGAAAGGAGCTAGTTTAAACTCCTAATTTTCAGAATAAAATTTTACACCTAAAGTGAGAAGCATTCAATAGAAAAAATGCTTTGGGGAAAAATATATTATTTGAAACAAAACTAGCTTAGTAGTCCCAAGCTTACAACGGGTGTAAACTCCTATTTCAAAGTTAAGTCATGTCTAATGATGGGTTTGAATTCACTGATGCCATAGTCAAAGATCAATGGTATTAACAGCGGAAATTTCAAGAAATATATTTTTCTCAGGAGTTCGCCATTATCTGAGTCATAATCTAGGGAAAAAAACATTCCTGAGAGATTCTCATTGCATCTGAACTGAAATGGAAACCTGATCCCTTTCATAGATGCCCCAGAAGCAGAACTGTAAAGGCAGCTTCCTGTCTGGAAATTAACATTTGGATCATCATAAATTCAAACAGACTCACATACAAGACAGTTGCCACTTATCGCTTTAAAGTGAGTCCTAAAATTAAAAAACAGGCCCTAGTGACTGCAGAAACACTCCCCGAGAGTTCAGAAAGGATATAGTAATCATCTTAATTTTCTCTATACTGAAGCAGTGTGCCTTCATTTCCATTAAAATGAACAGCGTCTGCAATTACTCTCGCATATCCTAAAAGCATGAAGGCCTTTGCTTTCAGCAGAAAACACATCCAAATTGATCTCATATTTCTTTTTTCATGCACACTGGGTAGTTTTCCAGTCCTTTCGCTGGAGGAACAAGGTACGTTGATTTGTTTGCACTGTGGCACAGGCACGGGACGAAGCAGCCAGAGGTGTATCACTGTAGCTAACACATACTACTAAATAACTAGGTAAGGAAGGCAGCAAATAGGTTTCTACAGTGGCAGTTTGTTTATTGCTTGCATTCCAGCTACAATTCAGCTTATCACACAGCTTTAAAAGGTTATGGCATTTTTTGCACAGGGTAGTTTTATTTATGAGCTAAGGACACTGCACAAAGCTGCTATGCCTCTTCTTCTGAAAGGACAAATGGCAGATTTTGTCTCCAGAATCTGATTTTTGCCTGCAATGGGCCTGATTCATTAGTTACTTCCAATACCTTCTGCCAGGAGAAACTTTGGCTGTGAGCTGCTGCGGTGGAAAATCCATCCAACACTGGAAGAGCGGAGTGTTAGAGCAATTCAAGGTGCTAGCAAGCCTTGTTCTTGAGGAGGGCAGAAGCCAGCTGGCACACAGAAACCATAGGTGTGGCAAACTGAAGAGTGAGAATGGCCAGTTCTCCCAGGAGATAAACTGATTCAACATATTTACTGGGCAACATCCAGTGTCAGGCCTCCTAAGGAGAACATGTCATACTTCACAGCTGCCTGCTGCTGGCAGAAATCACAGGGCTGGCAATGACACAGGTATCACCTGCTCTTGCCTGGGTATAATTGAACCCAAAGGAACCACAGGCCTCCCCTTTTAAGAGGTAATTTGTGAAAATTCTGCCTTTGTCCCAGAGCCAGAAGCAGATTAATCAAATGCACTATAGAAATTTTTTTTTTTAAAAAAANCACTGAAAAAAAAAAAAAAAAAAAAAGGCACTTTTGCTCATCTACCTTCTCTGTTTTCTGGAATGGGATTGTATGAATGTCGCATTGTACTGCAAAACAACCCGTGCAGTAGGGTGACTGTTGGCCATAAACCATTCTGAATTATGGTGTTTGTACACATGGTCTTTTGATCAGTGGCATCGCAGTCCTGCATGAGCTGCACACCTTGAACAGGCAACATCATCTACAGCGAAAGGCAGCAGCTGTTTAAATAGAACAAAGCATCACTACAAATCAGTTGAGTAATCATCATGAACTATTCTGTATGCGACTGGTTTTCATAAAATGTGTCTGTAAAAATAAAACGTGATTGCATCACAGTAACAGCAACTGTACAGTCAAATCTCCAGCTTTATATTCAGTCATGGAAACAATCTATGCCAATATACCTACATAAACATGCTTTCGCATACGGAAATACAAAGGGTTAGGCAAAGAGAGGAAACATTAGTAGGAATTAGACAATTTAAGATTTTAAAGAGAAACAGGTAGTTAACTTCTCTGTTCATGTGAAGAGTGCCACCGTACCATTCACAATCACAAATGACGAGGAGTTCAGTGTAATGCTTCCTCTGAAAGACAGCACCCCCAGGAAACACACTTGCTAGTTTAAAATGAGACTTGATTTGTTAATCCTCCAAAATGTGTAACTTTCCCAATAAACGATATAAAAGGTTCTGAATCACAATTGGCACTATAATTTCATAAGCCAATGTCCATTTGGGAAGCCTAAATTCAAGACCTCATGGTGTCATGCAGACTGAAATCTTTAAAAATGGTAATAATGATGGAAAGAAAATTATGCACCATAAGGTTTTAAATAGGAAGCAGCATTTCTTAAACTCTAACACATTGTTTGAATAAGTTAAAGAAGCTGTAAAATAGAATTAAAAGCCAGACTTACATTACTACTACAGGTTTTGTATCGAATATTTCGACCTTCACAGTTCCTGAAAAACAGAGTAAAAATGGTTATACTGCACAGCAGCAAAACACAACCCTGCCTGTTCTACAGCTAGTTACTC
The DNA here is from genome assembly GCA_013389865.1 of Piaya cayana. Lineage (NCBI taxonomy): Eukaryota > Metazoa > Chordata > Aves > Cuculiformes > Coccyzidae > Piaya > Piaya cayana. The sequence continues at coordinate 22,566 of WAAB01004757.1, read as the reverse complement.
TCTTGAAAATTAGACTTTTATTGCTACTGCCCTACCATAATTTGGATTCAAAATACAAGGTTTAAATACAAAAGGGATCTGGGGACTCAACAGGTTACACTGCTGTGTCTCTTCAACAAAAAAGGTGTGGCTTTCTCTGTAAACCCAATTTACTGCAAACCTTATGAAAAACACATTCACTTTGCCAAAAAGACTTCACAAGGCATCCCTAAGACTGATCTATGTTGACTTAAGCAAAGCTACTTCTAATCCACAGGATGTAACCTAGAGGTAAAGTGGATCAGAATAGCTAAGCAGTCCTTTAATCAAGCATACGATTAACGAGCATTAATTTTCCTTCCTCCTATATTGATCTGAAAGAAAAAAGAGCCTCAAACTTTGCCTTTCTCCCAAAATGCAATACTTCTAAAGAACAGCATGTAATTTCTCTGACCCAAAGCCACATGAGTAGAATTCATTATCTAAAGGAAATATTATTCTCATGGAGTGCATCCATTTCTACAGTGCCCAATGCATGCAAATCCTGAAATCCAGGCAATTCAGATCCTCAACAAAATGCACCGTTAGTAGCTGAAATAACAGGCATATAACAAAGTTATGATTATTTAATGTGGTTTCAGAAAAACAGGGGTGTGTAGGTCACACTTTTTGGGGGGGGGTCACAGTTTGCCAAACTTCTCAATAACTGACCAGCACTTCTGCACAGGGCAGGATTTGCTTTTTAAGAATGGCAAAATAAAGCCCTTGAAAGAACTGAAAGCACATTTCAAACTACTTGTCAGGAAGTTGTTATTAGTGATGTCTCTAAAATCAACAGTGTTTTGGAATAATCCCTTCATACCAAAAACACCTGCCCTGCGTTAAAGAATACATGATGTATAGCTGGTAATTTACAGCCCTTGAACTAGATTTTCCACTTTTTGCATGAAAATTTGCTGCAAATATTAAAAAAACCAACTTTAATGTGCTTGAGGGATTGAAAAACACCATTTGAAAAGGAAAAAGCAAAAGATGCCTGCAGCAAGAGAATGACCAGCTCAGATGAAGGTACAAGTCTCCAAGCAGAAGCTATTACGTGTCTCAAATTTCCAATCTTCTGCAAGAAGACTGCATCACAAAGTGCAAGTTAAAAATATTTATGATGTATACAAATGTGAAAACTTTGTTTCACAATTGCGCATTTCCTGAACATTAAAACAACAATAAAACACAGAAAAAAACCTCTTTTAAACTACACATCTGTCAAGGTATGGAAAACACATGTTTTTCACAGGGGAACACATTAAAAATATTAATAAAACCACAGTGGAATTTATATTGCTACAATTTATTGGGCTCGTTTCATAGTTCCTAGCACACGGTAGAGTATCATGGCTTCTTTCTGGAAATATTACTTTCCTCAAAGATCTTTGTACATTTTTCACTGAAAATGAATGTTCTAATCAATCAGCTTTAGCTACACGTTTCATACAGTTTGCACTTAGTGCACCACACTGCAAGCCTTCTTAAAGAAAAAATTACTTCCTGGGTAATATTGCATTTAACTTAAAACACATCAACAAAATACAAATTTAAACATAATCAGCAGTTTTACAAATGTTTAAGAATAATTCAAGTAAAGCAAGAAATTACGGACAACAGCACAGAAGCTTCTAAGTTAGTTGAGATCCCTTCTTGCCTGACTACAGGCCTATTGCATCACTTATACTTTAAAGTTTGTAGCAACAAGTCTTACGTTAGTCCAGCTTTACTAGTGAGGTAAATTGTTTTTACTGCAGTGACTTCTCACTTCAAACCATGTCAAGGCTGATCTATGAAAACCTACGGCCACCAGGACCACTGCACAGGAAAAACTGGCGGAGAAAAAGTTTCCTTACAGAAAACGGCATCCGATACATCTATATGTGGAGTAAGTCACTTGTTTTTCACTATAGGGAAGGCATGGATAAGCCTGCACGTGAATATTGTTCCAGGTAATATTCAAGTGCAGGCTGATTTCTATACAGGTAAATAACTAATTGTTTTATATTATAGTGGCAGGACTTCTCTCAGTATTTAACCTTACTAAGTATATCGTTCTTGTTATTCCACAAACATATTTAACAAAGCACTAAAGTTCTACCAGAGGTGAAGACTAAGGTATATATAATGTGTGTGTGTGTATATATATTACAAAAATATACATTAAAAGTAGGATTTCATAGCACTTGATCTGTACACAGCACTTGATTCCAGAAACAAAATGCTGCTTCTTTTTAGATGCCATCAGCACACAGGGACATCTAGCAGAGCTGCAGAAAAGTAAATATACCTAAGCATGTTGCTTACCTGCCATTTAAACATCTCCTCAGTGAGTAAGAGGCTCCCCCACCACAGGTCCGTGAGCAATCACTCCAGGCTCCCCAGGCATCCCAGGAGCTTTCTTTATCTTCATCAGAACGGGTAATCCTGGAGGTCTGAAAAAAAAATTTTAAAAATGAAAGATGGAGAGAACAAAATCACATATGAATCAATTTGGTACATAGAATCATAGAACAACCAGGTTGGAAGAGACCCACCAGATCATCAAGTCCAACCATTCCTATCAAAAACAATATGTCTCATTGCTCGGCATTAGTAGTAGAGTATTTTCTCTTTAGGATTCTTTTCACAAAGAAAGCATAGGAAAATCAAATTCAGGACTTTCCCAAGCATCTATTTGACTTCACTAAGATTGTTCAGCAGCTGTTCCATTTAAATCCTTCTTTCATTCCTCTGTCCTGTGACATTTCAAATTGCTGTATTGTTTTTCACGTGGACAAATATTTATAACAAAACATAAAACATAATGGCTCCATGAGACTTCTCAGACACTATGAGCCTGTTATCATAAAGAGATCAAGACTCTTAGAGTCCTATATTACACCCAGAATGAGATGAAAACATCAATTTATCTCACTGTGGTGATTGAGTTTGCACACGAACTATCATGAACACAATAAACATAATGGTTATTAACATCATTATGAATCAAAGTCCTGTTGTGGATAAAAATGAAGCAACGAGTCATTTATAGCATGTGACAGATTATTGACAAACATTTACTCTACCCAAATACAACCACAAATGAGAGAATATGAAGAATTTACTTAAGCTTCACGGAAACAACTAGAATACAGCCAATTTTTTATTCCCATTGACTTCAGCAGGCATTCAGGCAGACCTCAGACAGATAAATAACTTACTACCTTCAAGGTACTGTTTTATTTTTGACAGCACTGACAAAACTTAATCAACTGATGTTTAAGAATCTTTACATCACCTCCCAGAAAACAAGTGCACAGAAACACCAACCAAGAGCTATCTGTTCAGCAAACAGAAGGCAAACATATAAAAACATTGCTAAATAAACTGCATTCAAATAAACATCCTAGTCCTCATAAGCGTCAATAAAAAACACATTTAGAATGCTAAAAAGATTCAATCCAGAGAAGTACAAGAGATTCGTGTGCGTCCTCATAATAGACCAGATGAACATGCTTTAATAATCCATGTTTTCTCTAAGAAATAACTTAAGCAAGCTCATGAGAACAAGACTCAGTCCTATTTTCTTCTAAAATGCCTTATAAACATGATTTTAAAGCAAAGTATGTGTAATATAAATCTTCTGGTACAAAGGAAAAGAAACAACATAACTCTCTCAAAATTCAAGAGTACAGATAAGCCAGCTTATCTTCAGCCATGAAGAAAGTTGCCTCAGATAAAAGCCTATCAAGGTTGAAGTAAAAATTGCAAGCAATAACAACAAACACTACGTAGACTACGACTCCATACCGTGCTATGTAAGCAAAGGGATTTTCTCCTAAATATTATATTTTAAAAAATCACATGTCGCAGAACTTAAGCAAACTGGTTTGTTTCTGTGAATGAGCTGTTACACCTAGGACGAATTCACACTGCAGTTCTAAAAACAGGTATTGAAGTAACAATCTTATAAAACTAAAGGTTCAGAAAGCAATCCTCTAGTTTAGTTAAAGTTTGTTACGCTCAAGCAGAACTGAGGTCTACTCAAACACATTTTAAAGGCATTAATACCAGCAGGCAGATTTAGTGCAACAGCATTGCTCTCCATTGTTAACCAGCTAACAGAAACATCAGCAGTTTCCAAACTTTTGCATCCCTTCCTCAAAAATCCTAAGCTTGTCAAAAAATGTTAATTAGAAACTATCTCTATCTGAACAGTAAACCCCAGGGTTTTTTTCTAAACACATCAGTGACTCCTTAACTTTCTTGGTCCCCTAAGTTTATGAATTTTGCAAATACTGTAAAGCTTTAAAAGTGTACTTAGGCCAATCTGCCATTCCAGAAACGATAGAGTCCAGTTCTGCCAAGATCCCCAAGGAATTTCCGTGCTGGCATTGGGTTTACTTTACATCAGAAGCCAAGTCTGAAACGTCTGACGCTGAAAAAGGAACCAACTGCCTTCTATCTTGAACAAAAAGAGCCCAGCACTCCCCAAAAAATCACTCAGCACATGAAAACAAGTCAAGATGAACAAGAGAGTAATTTCTTTCAAGTTTATGATGCAAAACTGAAGTTTGCCCTGTGTAATCCCAAAGTAAATGATTGGGGTTTAATACATGGAGAAATTATTAAACTTACAATATCGAAAAAGAAAACAAGCCCTTCTTTCTTTTAGACTAGCTAGTTTCTTCTGACAAAGCAGTAACAATGCCTAACACAATCCTAACTTCATCACTGTATTAAAACCAGCCACGCAGTATTAACAGAGAAAATGTCAACTAAACCCCTAAACAATGTCCAGTTGTTCACTTAGCAAACTGCTTTGATAAAAGCCATTATTCTGAACTATATCTAATTAAAAAACTGTAAATACTAGGATGATCAAAGCAAAAGTTTATGTCAACAAAGCCTTCTACAGAATCATCGACTAATTCAGTATCCACAGTGTTGATTTAAACTCCAGCTAGTTCAAACTGTTTGTCCCATGGGAAAGAGTTAAAAGCAGCTCGCACTGACTTAATAATTTTCTAACAAAATAATATTGATTTACTAGCTGTCTGGTTTCATAAACTCTACATATTACATTTGTCTACACCATGGTACCAAACTGAAGTAAAATAAAGAAAAAGCTCATCAACATCATGATTTAAATCAACAAAAACTTGGAACCTCATTTCAGAATTAAATCAAGGCCTAATTGCAACTGGGCACAAAAGCCTATTATTGTACCTCAGTATTGCACTCAAGTTTTGCTTCTTAACTTCAGCTTTTCATGTTTTTATAGTCTTCAGTCATAATTCCGACACGGTTCAGCAGGGAAGAGTTGCTGAACAGAATGGCGGGTTTTTTCCTTTTTGTGGTTTACTTTTGCAACAGATGAAGTGCAACACACACATTAAGCATGTTCATGTACCTCCACACATAGAAATGTGTATACATATGTGCATATGTGCATCCATGATGAAGCATGATCAAGTAAAGCCACAAGTACTGTAGCGAATCCAGACAAAATAACTTCAAACCAGCTATGAATCCAACCTAGATGATTTGCTGCTCTTTACGTAGAACCAGACAGCAAAAGGCATCACACTTTCACTGGCTCCAGCTATGCTAGTGAGAGTTGTATCCATTCCAAAAGCATCTCGTGTGAATGCAGAGTTAGACGCAAGCTTTGCATTCAAAGCAATATTTAATTAACCTATACTATGTGCTCCATAGAAATTAATCCAGTTTATACGATAAAGGTAGCTTCAAACTATTTCATTGCAATCTATGTATCCAATCTACAATTAAGATTAAAGGGTGAAAAAGAAAGAAAGAGTAAGTCAGGATACTATATATGGGCCTGGGCAAGGATCACTTGAATCAGGGGATGGGGGAAAATAAACTACAAGTTTTGAAGCACTTGGTGACACAGGCAGAGTCTCAAAGGCTGGAAGGACAGTATGCCAAGGTTTCTGCAAGGTTTGAGGCCCAGTAATGTGCAATCTGAGTCTCTGCTGACAACCCTTAAATGACAGAGACAGCCTTGTACATGGAGAATTTTACTGAAAGTGTGGCAGTGGTGGATTTGGACAGGAGGGAAAAGTTAGTGCCAGTTTCTCTTCTATCCAGGGGTCTGTTCTGCTTCTGCCACATATGGGCACATACTATAACACCACGTCCTGCTGGCTCTGTGTGTGTTTTCAGGCCATGCTTGCCTCACAATGCACTCCTCAAAGTAACTCAGTACAGCAGAAGTGGGCACCAAGGCAAAATAAATGAAATCCAGATGTTACCAGTGCTAATCATTAATGTTAAACAAGGGGATTTTTACTGTCACTTGTAACACCCAGTAAATAACAACAGCTACATTGACACACATTAGAGAAATCAAACGCAGTGCTGTTATATGGAGAAAAAGGATTGTTTGGCCAAACTTTTGTTTGGCTGTTATGAAGGATGACATAATTGTCTTGAATTTGGTCATGCAGACTTCAAAAGAAACGTGGTGCCAGAGAACGAAGGTCAGTTTATGCCGTTTTATTATTATTCAGACATCCATTACATAAGGCTTGGATATGTAAACGTTTAGCATCAAGTATAACAAAGATTCGGCTTCCCAACAGAAATGCTCTGATACCTTAAATGTTTGTTATCCAGAGTTTTTAACATATATATTTGCATTAAATACAAACACAAGCCAAGTGGGTAGCATTTGGCCCAAAAGAATTATTGTAGCAGAATAAGTAATGAAAGAAATGTAGAGACCCAACACTCAGATTCATCTGCAAGAGTTCCCCAGCAACAGTCCCTCTGCCTCATACATATTGCAACAAAAATTACCCCAAGTTCTTTCCCGTGATTTGCTCATAAGAACTCCCCTGGAGCACGAAGCCCAGCTCTAGCTGGATCTTTAAGAGATTCAATGCAACTTCTGGGCAGCATTTACCAAAGCTGACCATGCCTAGGGCTCAACAGATGTAAAAAATTATCTACTCAAACAGGTTAGAGCGATGTGGCCCACAGAGTAAGACTTTGCCATAACAAGTGAGGATTTGCTTACACAAGGAGTACTTACCAATGTATCTGCTACTGTGCCGATGCCCTGCAGCTCTGTGTATGAGCGCTCTTTGGTTTTGCTTATGGCTTCTTATCAAAGTGGTTTGTATTAATTCAAAAAGACATGCCAAACTCTAAAAGGGAATCCCCATAAGGAGTTACTCTGGCAAAGCTATATCATATTACTATTTAATAACACATTGCATATAACTAAATTTCGCCATATATAATTTAGATTCTTCAGATTAAATTCATCCAAGTGAAAGAATCTATTGAAAGGTACGAACGCAACTTCAGTCCCAACGAAGGCCTCAATTAAGCAACACCCAAAGCTCAGTACTGGCCCTGCTCCCAAGGAGTGAAATTCATCCTCGATGATATTTTGAACAGAGATGCAGCATTTCCTTTCTGTTTCTTCTTCCCACACTCACAATCCATAAATACTATTAACACTATCCTGACTTTGAGTCTTCCAAAGCACAGGGTTATTCTGCTGCACGCTGATCTTCGCGTGCATCTTCTTCTCATATCTACAATGGCTCCAAACAGAGGTAGCACAAGGAGTTATGGTACTGAAGGGAAAATATCCTGCCTGAGTAGCTCTGTGATGTGTTTCCCAGATTCTTCCTTCCAGACAATGCATTTGGTGGAAGAGGCATCAAATTGCACTGCTGAACAATTCATGAGCAGAATGTATAACCGAAAGAACAAGTATTTACCTGCAGATAATCACTGGCTATGCTACTCAGCCTCAAACTCTATCCTTCACTTTTAACTCTGGTTATGTTCGTGGCTTTGCAACAAACTACGCTAGAAATATCTTTCCCTGCTGAGGTCACATACAAAAATGATTTACACCTCTATTTTGTACAGTCTAAGCAAGGTGTAGAATGCAGATAACAGAATTAGGAAAATCTGTTTCAGTTGTGGGAGCAACTAAACAGAAGAACAGTCAAAACTTATTTCCAGACAAACAAGAATTAGTAATGAGACTTGGATTACCTGCTTTTAGCAGAAAAACTTCTACTTGCTTTACTATGACAGATTTCAAGGCCTTGCCTTATGTATTTCCACTATTGCTGGGTATATTAAATATTACCTATTTGTGCACCGTATTTGTCATTAAGCTTAACAAATCTTTTACTTATAGCTACCAAAGTAAATTGCATTCTTCTGTGTGTTAAATAGGACATATCTGAAACTATAAAATCCTGGCAAAAAAACAATGCACCATTATTTCAGACTGATAAAAAACACCTGGGAGTAAGCGCACCTATTTTAAGCAGATGGTTAGAAGTAATTAGTTTTAATATTACTAACAATATTTCAGTCATATTAACCATCCTTTGCCCTTGGCCTTGCCACTGTGTAAGAATGGTCATGAACTACAGCCTAACTGCAAAATGGAATCCATGCCTGGTGACAAAAAGAGCATTTCAAAAACACAAGCTGGTAAGACTCAGTGACAGCCCAGGAGAAGCAAGAAATGAGCCAAAACAAAAATGACAGACTTATTCAGCTGCATGAAAGAATACATCTGGGGGCTCAGATGGAGTTTAGAGTTCTCAGTGTTGAATTCTCCAATATATTTTCATTCTACAGCAGTTTTGAATAAATTCATATTCAAGTTTTGGAAAATAAAACATGCAAGAGAGTCACACACAGGAAACATTTACAGCGTAATTCATTTTGATACTAAACTAAAGGCGAATCCCAGCATGTTTTTCAGTATTATACTGCATCCAGATTTTCCATTGTCAGTGTGTTGCAAAATTTCATATTGACAACACAGGCCTGCACTGCAGGAGTTGTCAGGACAAAGTTGGAGGTTTTGGCAGGTGGAGCAGGGATACTTGAGGCTTTTGGCATCCAGGAAGAGATGAAATGTTGCTTGGCTGTTTGGCACCTGTGAGCTAGCTGAGGCTTTTGGCACCAAAAAGAGTCTGTATCACCTCCTTCCTTCTTTGTGAGCAGTAACAGAGGGAACATGGAATTTGCGGGCATGGAGAAGCAGTAGTGGTTCCCACCCTAACAACTCCAAGCAGAAAGCAACTGCATTAGTATACCCGAAACGCTGGTTATTTCTGCAACTAAGCTAAGGACAGTGAAGTAGTTAAAGCATAATTAATTTGCTATTTTTCAATTTCTGAGTTAACTACATTGTTCAGATGAGATTAAAAATGTACAAATTCTGGTTTTATTCCCTGCTGACAGGTCTTGATGACTTACACTGAAGTCCTGGGGTACATTTTCATCATATAACTGACTTCTACAAGAGGAGCACTTGCCTTTGTCCTCTTCTCCGGACAACAGCAATATGGTTTATTTTCTTGGGTGATATTCCAGAAATTATGGTTTTGATAGATAAATGTCTAATAAAGAGAGAAACCCTCTTTAAAATCCTGACAAGCACATCCCAAGTCACACACACATCACAAGTACAGGCCAGTGACTATGTACCTGACAATCCAGACTTAGTTGCCTGGTTCTTGCTTGTTCTTCCCCAACTAGAGCCATAAGAGCCATGTGTTTGCCTTGTCTACAGTGGCAAATATTATTTCACACTCACCAGCATTAAAGCATAGAGAAAACCTCAAGTCCAGAGAACAGGGAGGAAGGCTAATAACCAACTTTGATAATATCAAAATAGTCAGACAAGTAATCCATGCTTCTCCAATGTTTTTAGGTCCCGTTATCCAGGACAGCCAACCAAGAAGGAGAATATGAAAAACTTCTCCCTGGCTTTCCAGTATTAGCTTGTCTTCCAAGATTTAAAGGTATATGTGAATACATAGCTGGAAATATATAAATTTGAATTCTCAAAACATATCCATTCCTCTGAATCTGGCGCATCTGAAATGGAAACTATCCTAAGAAATGTTTAGCATCACTCCAATTCCCTCCATTTCAAAGTGGTCTGGAGAATTACAACTTAAAGATTTGCACGTGTAGCTGGCAAACAACTCAAAAGCCACAGACGTTGGGAAACTCACATAGGTTGCGAAAGGGAATGCAACCAAGAAGGTAAATGAAATGGTAGCACTCTGCCCACTTTTTCAGTAGCCAGCCCGAGGCAAACACTTGTCAAGGTTTGGAAGAGGGATAAAGGCAGAATTTAATATAAACAAAAAAGGAGGAATGGGATGCTTTAAAAACTTTATAAGAAATATGATGCTACTTTTTAAAATATCATCTATCATATGAACGTTCACAATTAAGAACTTAAGTTATCTCCCAGTAAGATTAAAAATATTTTTAAATCATAATCAACCACACTGTTTTCCACAATATGGCATTGTTAAACAGAGTCCTTGCATTCGGTTGTGCAAAGAAACCTAGTCACAGACAATGAGACGATTTTCACACGACAAACACACTACATAGTCCCAATAGATTGTGACTGCAGCTTTTAAGGCTGTGAATTCTACAGAGGAGAATCTGACCGTCAGGAAGAAGGAGGATAAATTGCATTATGTGAGTAGCACAGCTGAGAATTACATATCTGTGTCCAAAGTTGGATTTTAGTGACTCTTACAGAACTCATACACCTCCTATTTCTCAGCTATAAACATTGTCCTTTCTACTATACTTACCCCTAAAATAGGTACAAAGTATGAAGGGGAAAACATAACCTTCATGACATTTTTATATGTTAATTATCTCTGGGCCTACTTATAAATCTGCATTAACAACATTCCATGTATTTCCTGCAGTCCATAATAGTAATAAGAATTCATGCAAGCTTTACTGAATTCAAAATTTGCACCTGGATACGCTGGGTTTTTCCACCTTCACACTGCACACCACATGTTCCTCATCCAGCATCAACAGTGTGATGGGTCAGCCAGAGTCCAACGCGTAGAATTCCTCAGGTGCATAATAGAAAAAGAGCTTCCAATTTCTGGGAAATATATCTGGCATTATTTTTTTGAATTACCTTATTAAATATATCTGAAAACATCCAAATAAAGGTGCTTTTAAATACTTTACCATGCGATTTTTAAAACTGGTCTCAAGAGTTACAACCTGCATCACTTCAGCACATGCGGTGGACAGAAAACAGCTACATTGATAAATAAGCTTTATACCTGTGACAAAGCAGAGGATTTCCATCAGCTTCCAAGGATCACACAAAGTGTGCAAAATCTTTCCTGTCGAGGCTTATTTCTCAAGTCTTTTTCCATATTCTGATGCCATATGAAACTGCAATCATACTTCAGGGATTACATATTTTTGAATTATTTTAAATCATGCTTTCCATTTGAAAACCAGTATAATCAAACAAAAAATCCCAAGCATTTCCCCTAAGGGTCGGGTACCTGTCCCAGACTCATCTGCTCCTAATAAAATACCTGTGCCAGCCTAGGAACTCCTCATTTCCTTCTTTCATGGAGACCCACTTGACAGTAGTTGAGGAAATCATTGCAGAGTAAAGAGAGCTATGGCAGGAATGCTGTGAATTACTGAAGCTCTAGATTAAAAATAACCAACAAGGTAGTAAACTGAAGAGTTTACAAGTAGGAGAAAAAGAACCTGGTGAGAGCACAGGGTGGGGCTTCTCCTTCTTTTCCAACCTAAGGCAAACTAAGAACGTTGAGAAGGACAGACCCTGACACAAAGCCAGGAGCTGTTACCACAATCACCATCAAATTTCACTCCCGCTGATTTGTGGTGGTCCTGGTGGTATTTGCCCAAATTAACACTGCAAACCCTCAAGTATAAGAAAGGCTGTTCCGCTTACATGACACGCACGTGCAATCGCAGTATATTTGGATCCTAGGCCGTTCGACAGACTGACGTGAGGCTATCTGCTTGTTTCCACAATCTTATCAATTACTGCATTACAGTGAATTTGTTAAAGTCGTGATTTGCCAAGACACTTGTGTACAAGAATTAAAGACAGGTTATGGAGAAAAATATAAAGAGGGACTATGGGCATTTAAAATTGCTTATGTTAACATACTAATTACCTTACAGTTCATAACACCACGAGTAAGTTTTAGCCAACCACGATGATAAATTATGTATTTAATTTAAAGCAATATCCTAAAAGCAGTCACTTCAAAATACGCAGGTCTCTGACATTTACGTACAGTGCCTCTATACACATGCTTTTGAAGGAAAAATCATGTTTTCTACTTGGTTACAAACAATCTTTTTCCCTTTTTTAAGAATTTGTTTTGAGGATTTACAATGAGAAAAAAACACCAAAACTAATCCTTTTTCTCAGAAAAAAAATTTACTGCACTTCTTTTAAAAGAGCCCCAATACATATCATATATTTTAAAAAAAAATTGTTTAAAACAATTTTCCTGACTTGAGAGACTGTCTGCCAAGTTCCAGCTAGAAGCAGAATTTTATGGCTAACTGCCAAATCTATGAATAAAAGGAGTTTATACGGAAAATACTGACAGAAGAATAAACTGTAGCAAGAGCAGCCAGTATAGAAAAGTCTTCGTTGTGCATTTTGTCTATCCATAATCTGCAACATTCAGAAACCTGGATATCAGGATACGGCACTCCTGCCTGGCTCAATTTCATGCCAAGATTACCAGTAATGCCAATTGTTTGATGATTTAGTTATAGGTATATATACTGTATTTCTCAGATGAGGCATCCAAACTTCTCATTTGAGAGCTAGAGATTCAACCCATGTCTCCTGGCTCACTCTGCCATTAAATACTATATGTAGCACTTTTAATAGTAATATTTCTATGATAGTAACGAAAGGTAGATCACAGAACACAAGCAGATACACCTGGCAAGAGAACAAACATCAAAAGGAAGAAGATTAAAGGCACATTGTTAGCTGGCAGCAATTATAAGAATACTAACTTTCCTTTCTATAAATGCAGAACAATTAAGATCATCAATCTTGAAATCTTAAAGCATTATTTTGCGTCAATGTATTTCTCACCTCCTATTTCTAAAGCCAATAGAGCCATTTTAAATTAATGTATTGAAGTAGAAGATTTAGCCCATAACTGAGAAGCACTCTGACTGAAGCTAATTCTGCTCAAAGTAACTCTAAAACTTGTCAGTCTGATTGAGGTGCCTCTTTACTGCGACATAAATCAAATTTAACAAAATAAATTTTCTTTTCAGAGAAAACACTTCTTGCCCATTTAACTGCAAGCTAATCTGCGGGTGATATTAAGCAATGGCATAACTGATCCAAAAATCAAAACATAATTTTAATGTTTCTTTTTATTATTCATGCTTAACTTAGAGGCAAATTTAATATTTAAGTTTGCTCAGCTTCACTGGCTCCAGCTGACTTCCTGCACCTGAAGAACAGTTTCATTCATTGTTGTGAAGAGCCTGTTTTACACAGGGGTAGCCTGACTTGGAGGTGTTGTGAGCCTCCTACAGTGGGCACTGCCATGGGTGAAATGTACCCTTAAGCTGCTTCTGTCACTGTTCTGTTGTGTAAGTAACTTTTGTTTGATACCTGCTTATTCACAGTCAAAAGCTTGTACCAATTTTAGCCTCTCAAGCTTCCTCCAGCTGTGTTCTTTCATGAAAATCACCAAAAAACAGTTAAACTCTCAAGGAAGCTTTTTTAGATAATTAAAGAAAAAACTGTATTAAAATGTCTTGTTGATATCTCATCTTACACAGGATCCCAATATGCAGATGTTTCAAGACAAAACATCTTTTGAGGACAAATTCTGGATATTGCCTTTATATAGGTTAAAAATAACAGCGTTCCTGAGGAAATTAAAAAAAAATCAAAATCAAGCTCCATGTGCAGAGAACTCAGTTTTCCAGAAAGGTATTTTATGTGGGTCTAAAATTGTACTGTTCTCTTGTCATTCCTTTCCACTTTGAGTCAAGTAAAATATAATCCACTGAAATTCATTTGATATCTGGTGAATAGTTTCCCTTCTATTGATTTTCTAGCTTCCAGCTGGGGTAAAAAACCTATCAAGGGAACAGTTACATTGGTAGCACAAGTCTAGATCCAGTTCCCAAAAAAAGCAAAAGGAGAAAAATGCCACTGACTTCAAATAAAGGAAGATGATAGCTTAGCTGCACATGTGGGGTAAGGACATATATTTCCCTATTTGGAAAAATGTTAGCTTTTTTTCTGTGTCCAAGTTCCTGCGTTTTAATTCTCCAGAACCAGAATTATCCCATCGATAGCATTCATGGGAGAAAAAGACAATTCCATCTATCTTGAGTTTGACTCTGACTTCATTCCAGATCTCTACTACTGTATATGTTTAACTACAGTATCTTTAGCACTCGGCACAGGGTAACAGGCCTGGATATGGAATATTAGCATGACTCTTTCCATATCTGTTCAGTGCCAGTGTTTCCTATTATCAGTCCAATATTTTATGGTTATTGTATTAGCTTCCCAGCAGTACTTTCTCAAGTTCTGTAGCCTGAAACCTCCATTAACAGATGCTAAATACAATAGTTGTTTTTCACTTTTAGATCTTGCGAGAGCCCATAAAAATAAGTGGTCAGTTTGTCCAATTTTCTAAAGAAATTTTCCAAGATTTGAATGGGCAACATATAAAACCACTAAAAATACTCTTGACAGCTCATTCATTTGGATTGTGTTCCTTCTGCCAAGCCAACTAATGAATAGCTTATTCCAAGATAGGACTTCCGCATGAATTTTTTGTAGTAAAGGTAAGAGTATCTATTTATATAATTCCCTGGTTGCTTGTATTTGAAGGCTTTAGAGAAGGGAAGAGGTGTTTGGTTTGGGGTTTTTATTTTTGAAAGAGACATTAGTATTTGGACCTAATGGAAATCTATTTAAAATAAATTAACCAGCAAAGTTCCTTTTTATGTTTTTGTTTTTAATTCTGCCTTATCCTCTGGTAAATGAAAGATAACCAAAACATTACTGTCAGGCAGTCAGTGAATAAAGCTTGATTTAAAAGCCGTTGAAATCAATGGAAAGTATCTCACTGACTTTGTTGGACTTTTTATAGGACCTACAAGAACCACCTGAATTCCACATCAGTTACAGCCAAAGTAGGGACATGGATATGATTTCCTACACATATGGACAGATAAAGATCAAAGAAGAGGAGAAAAAACTCCTACATATTTTTGTCAAATTTATTTCTTCTACCAGCCTCTATTTATCAGGTCTCTGGCTATAAAGTAGGTATTTGGTTGGAGTCTAGAGTTATGGTTCTTCAAATACCCACAAAAAAAAAGATCCACTTAAGAACACTATCTTTTTTCTGGCCACAAGAGAAAGAAAATAACATTAGCTCTTGGTTACCTGTTGAAGCCAAGTTGTGCTTCGAATGCCATAGAATTCCCCCACCCCAAATATAAGTTGCGTTTGTTAAATAAATTGTCATAAATTGTTTACTCTTGTTGCAAAGTGCTGCCAGTCACATTTTAGTTGACAGAAGTCCCCTCCTTATCATCATTTCATCTCTCAGTCCAGGTTAAATATGACAATAATTACACTGAAAATAAATGAGAGTCTTGAGAACAATAAGTAACTTCAAACCAGTCCCCACACATTTTTTTTAACTGAACAGTATTTTTTCAGTATCATTAGTCTAAAGAAGTTCTTTATGTATCTTTTACACCTTTTTATATGTTCTGGATAAAAATCTATTTTGAAGGTCTGAAACAACTTCCTGCTTGTTTGCACATCTTTTTTTCCCCTGAAATACATAAAACCAAATTAATTAAGTGAAGATTCCAGAGAGCCAGGGGACCAATGAGGTATGTAGTCCATCATATACAGCTAATAGATTTTATACTAGTTCAATCACTGCGTGATTCCAAATGCTTCTGAATGTTCTACATTTTATGTCATTACTTATTTCTCTTCCAAAAGTATATCTCACCAAAAAAAAAGAGACGTGTTTCCTTTTTTAAAAAGGGAATATATCATCAGTTTACCTTATTTATGTTGCTAGGCTCAAAGGGAGATCAGCATAGAAGCTTTTTTCCTAACTGATAAACTGCATCTAACTCCCATAGTTTTTCCATGCACATCATTGAGCATCTCATTCGTTCAAAACCGAAGAACAAGCTTCTCAGTCTCCTCAGAGATGACAAATAGCTAATGGTAAAAGTATAAATTTGGCTCATGATCTCATTCTCCTTTCCCATTTGTGGGAGATGATAAAGGAAAAATAATGGAAATTCTCAAAATAAAATGATAAGTAAATGCTGGGTTTTGGAAGGCTGTGCAATCTTGATCACCAAATACATTTTAAGCACAAGCTAGACAAATACCTATCAAGGAACATTTACTTGGGGTTGATCCTCCTGCCTTGGAACAAAGAAATAGAACAAGATTTCTTCCACGGCAATTCTCCGAGTGGAGAAGGGCTAAGATTTGGCTACTCTGAAAAAGGAATCGTGATTCTGAAAAAGAGTAATAAAAGAAGGAAAGGTCTATCACTGTTTTAAACCATACATCTTGCAATGACTCACATTTTGCTTGGAGATAATGCCCATCTCTCAACTCTCTGTTCATTCCCATATCCTGCTTGATGCCTGCCAGAAGGAGCTCTCTTCCAAAACACACTACTTCACATATTTCCCATTTCAGGTAGCATCCTTCTAATAATTGAATTACTCTTTTGCTCTACTCTTTTATCATAAATCAACTTCACATTTCTTATTTAATATAAAAGTAGATTGGATAACTCAAGTCTTCTGGAGACTGGCTATGTACAGCTATTCCCAGGTAGTCTGTCTGGAAACAGATACATTGCATACCCCAAAACTACTTCTGCTATGGATCACTTGAGCTCACTGCTGAACTGTTCCTGCCCAATTTAGATCATTAACTTCCACTCCCAAATTCTTATTCGCACATAGTGTACGCATATACTTTCCCATACTCCGGGTCACCACAGACTAACAGCTTTCTTTATAAACTGCTGATAAAATATTAGGAAACATCAGACAACACCTGCTGTATCCAAATTAATCTTTTGTTCCACTTCAATTTTCAGCAGTTGCACGTGGTCACATCAAATGGATCGGGCTGCATTCTGTGTTGCACTCAAGAGCTACTTAAGTCATCGAGGAAGCAAAAGGAGTGAAGAGGGACAATCATCTACCACTTGCCTATCTTCTAAACGGGAACTGCTGCAGGGTCCAATCTCCTTCCTTTCCAAGACTTCTCATTACAGCAGGTCTGATCTTTCTGGAGATGCACTGCAACAGAGGGACTCCTGACGATATGCTAGGTTTTATATTGGTGGTGTACACGATCACAGAGATATACCACTACTGAGCCAAAGATGCTTTCCTCAGCCCTCTACACTGCTTTTTTGTGCATCCTGGGGCACCAGGTGAGGCAGGATTAGTCCCCACTGGTTTTGTCTTCTTTCATTCATGTAGCTTATGGCTTCTGATCATTGTCTCCTGCCTCTTAGACACCCATACTGCTAGAGGAACCGTTTTGTACATCTATACAGCCTTAGTCTCATAGTTATACAATCACAATTCACATCAGATGCCAATAAAGAGTTTCAAAAATATAACTATGAAAACATGACAAGGATTTTAAATCTACTTTGTGTAATTTGGCTAAACTTACCATGTTGCAAGGAGATCTATTCATAGGCAATCCTATGGGGGTTTTTTAGTCTAGGTCTCACTAGGGAATGTTTTGGAAGAAAAGTATAAAAGGACATTGTTTCCTTATTATATAATACTCCTGACTTACGCCAAGAATATTCTCATCATAAGCATGTTCATAATCTCAAAGACTGACACAGCTCTTGCATTACTTCTGTCTATACAAGTATGGTTTCTAAAAATATGATTCCTTGACAGTTTTTAGAAGGTGACTTACAAACGATAAAAATACTGTGACCTTGTGTTAGCATTTCTGACTTCTAAATCCTACCCAGTAATTAAAAGCAGATCTCAAGCGTGTCTGCATAAACGCTAAATAATACAAATCTAAGTCAAAGTCTTATTAAAGGAAAATACAGCTTTGCAGTTTAGACGGTACCAACAGTTTCCTCAAGTAACAGAAAGTTCCTAAGTTAATAGTAAAATTGATCATGTTGTTAAAAGAAACCTCTTCTAAATTTTTAACTAAGTCTCATAAAAGGATTGACAAATAAAGGAGCATTGGAACGTATTGTGACACCAACCATATTTTGACATGATGCCATGAATGTGACACATGAAGCAGCTAATACTTCTCTCCTGGGAAACAGGAATGAAGCATTGATTTGCTGACTGGAAAAAGGAGGATGGTCATCTAGCCTGACCATCTACCCTGATCACTTATAACAGCAATTGAATTTATTCTTACTGCTTTACTGAGCAACGTAACTCAAATATGTTACTTCCTCCCAGTTTCTCAGATGGTGAAAAGTAAGCACATCCTGAGTTGGACATAGGGGATACTTTTCAATTGCACAGCTAACATTCTTTATTACATCCCAAAACCCCAATTCAGAAAGAAAGCTGTTCAGTACTTTTTGAGTAAAATCAAATCCCCCAGTACAGATCCTTTGCATCTGCCTCTTAAATGCCACAATTTTTGCATTTACAGTCATGACCTCATTCAAATCCGCTCCTTAAAACAAGTTTGCAATAATGAGGCATTTTATTTAACTGACACGAATGTCAGTAAAAGATTTCAGTCTGTCAGAGCAAATCCTCTATACAAAATGTGAGAGTTGATAATTTACCCAGAAAACAGTGAAATACTAAATAAAAAAGGCAGAAAGAACAAAAATTACTTCCCTGATGTTTTTTATGACATTGAATTAAAATGCTGCCCTTGCCCACTATGCAGACCAGAAGGCCCATATGGTTTGATGGAGCTGGGCAAAGGACAGTTTTCTTAACAGGAATTCTGAATAAGGAGAACTGAATAGGATATTTAGGCAGTTAGTACTTTCTTCTAGAATAATGTGTGGCAGCCTCACAGGATAATATTGTGTGCTTTATCTCTCTTCTTTAAAGGAACAATCTTTAAAATTGGAAGAAAAGTTGTACCACTTGAGGGTTAGTAGCCTTACCAGCAGCAATATCTGAGTGACCCGAGTGGCAAACAGATTAATGTTTACACGATACCTATCCTCTTATTTTAGTGAGCTGCTGGAGTAGAGGCACTTTGTAACAGAGAGGAAACCTCCGCCTCCATCGTGCTCCTGGCTGATTTTGACAAATATAGAAGGTAGTAAAACTTGTTATTTCTCCAAAACTATTTTTCCATCCCTTGCAATGCAGAAACTTGTGCATGAAAAGGGTGTTTCAGATTTCATTCCCGCTGCAATAACTGCTCCCCCATGCAACCTCTAAGCCTATCTGAGAAACTGGGAGGCATCTTTAGGGACGGAACAGAGAGCACTGCCCTTGGGATCATAAAACACAGCACTCTAGTAGCCCATATTGGTCAGGCAGAGCCAACATCCCAGCTCAACACCGACTCTAAACCCAGCCTGTCATAACGTTAACTTCCCAAGTGAGAGCAAGAATTATATTTGAATGAAACCACGTAATCCTCTCTGCCAAGCAATCCCAATAACTGGCCCAGTTACTTTGCATAAGTCCCAACAAGGCTCGGGGGAAAATGCAGAAGGCAGACTACGCCCTTCAGTAATTCAAAACCACAAAGCAAAGATAGCCTGTTGTAACATACATGGTATTCCAGAAATATGATTTTTGCTTTGAGCCACCTTTCAACGTACACCAAATGGAAGCAAAACTCATTCCAGAGTGTTAGGAAGCCAGTTTTGTGTCTCTCACAATTATATTTGAAACCATAGTGACAGATTACAGGAAATGAACATATGGACAGGGTGATTTATAAACACTTTTAAACAATGTAACTTTTATCAGTTCTGCTACATCAATCACAAATCCAGGAACAATTCTTTTTTGTATATGATACTCTCTAGAGTGATCAGGGCAGGATTTGCTGACAGCCTGTCCTAAAAACCAAATTACAGATTGCATTCACTTTCTTTGCCTATGTAATGGTTCCATACAGATAAGGCAAATCACATGTTTTTCCTAAACAGAAAAGCATAAGCAGAGAATCAAGAGAAACTCTGCTATACACACCAACAGAAAGACAGTCTTTTCAAACAAACCTGATGCCACATGTTGATAACAGGTGTGGCTGGGAGGGTTATAACATATTTCAGTTTTTCCAAGGCACTTGATCTGCTACAAACAATTTTAAAATCAAGATCTATTAACTCAGTAAATCATATGCTAAATGAATGTAAACGAGTGGCACATTTCACGTAGCCCTTGCCAAGATATCAAAGAGAATTAAGAATTCTGTTAATTACTAGTTAATAAAAACAGATAAGGTGAACTCTAAGTAGCCAGTAAGAATAAGAAAATAATTACAAGTTACACTTGTAACCCACTTACAGAGGGTGAAACTGCTTTTGAAATGCCCCCCCAATTCTGGCGGCCGTATTTTAATAACTGTTGAAAATGTGAAGGTCTAAAAACTAGATACAGAAATTACTTAAGGACTGAGACGCTGTCTTACCTACAGAGCTTCACAAACAGAAAGAACATAGGATTATAGCATTCCAAACACCTTCCCAAGAGCAAATATCACTTACTGGAAGCCCATTTATACTTGTTAATTGTAGAAAGGTATAACTGGAACCAATCATTGGAAGCTGATATTGGATAAATTTAAATGAGATACTGGGCATACATATTCAATGCAGAGAATGACTGGTTTGATACAAAGGTAAACTGGATGAATTGGATATACACAAGGTCACAAACTTCACTTGATAATCCCTTCTCTTTCAGCTTCTGTAAACGCCTTAAGAACAGGGGAAATGAAGTCTAATGTAACATTAAGATGATGTACAACACAAAGATGGTTTATGAGTCACCTAAAACCTATTTACAGATTATATTAGAATACACTGTACGCATTCTGAAAGTGTGCAAAAAAAGATCTCACTGCAGTGCACAATCAATGTGTAACTACTCATTTCTCAAATGCATTATCGATCATGAACACTGGTGAGAAAACTCAGCTTTGAAAGCTGGAAATGGACCGTAATTCTGAGTTACCTCTGCATTACTGCATTATTCCAAATCAAATGGCAACCTGTGCGGACCACTGTCAGGCAACCTAATAGGAAATTATACTTTTAAAAAGAAACTGAAACCTAGTATCTTGAGATTACACAACTGAGTTACTACTCTGAAGGTGAGAACATGCAACACTTCCTGAACTCCATTCTACAATCACCACTGCAGCTTGATCCACATGGTAACAAAGCCTTGCATACAGTGCTGGTCAATAGCTTGCAATCCGTTACAGTAATCATCACTATAGCTGCTTTCCACCAGGGTATTGGGCTAATTAGCCCATAGGAAAAAGTAGAAGAAAATTAACCATGCTTCTACAATAGCAAGGAGACAGCATTATTTTAATGGAGCAGTAGAGGGCACCGAAGCATAGTAAAGCTCAAATATTCTGGTGACAACATACATTCAGCATGGACTAGTGGCTACAACACAAGACCTGGGATCCTGGCACCTACCTCCATGTCTGATGAGGATCAAGTAAAAGCATTTGGAAAAATAGCTTTCTCTGACTGAGTTTCCCAACCAATAAGTGAGATTACACACAATGAATCCTAACAACACACAAGCAGATTTGGTTTTGTAAAGTTCTGAGTGAATGTTAAATTTGCCTGAGTAAAGAGAGTCAGTCTAGTAACCTTTGAGAGCAAGATGCTATTTAGACACTAAATAATATCACTACATCATACTCTTCACGGCTAGCATGGCTAATCCATATTACACAATGCAAGCCCTATTCTATTTTAAATTATACTTTGAGTCTTAACACTACAAATAGTCAAATCACAAGGTCTCACACATCAGGGCATGAAAGCAAAGTGTGTAATACTTCCTTTGGAGAGCTGCCCAGGGTAGATTGGCCTCATTGCTTTTCTCTTTTGCCTTCAAACACGTTCCAGCAACATCTTCTGCCTGTTCCAAGAAGCTGACCATCAGATAAAAGGGAAAAATGTACCTCCAGGTGAAATGGTCAATAAACACATAACTGGAGAAGATGAAATCTGAAGAAAGCTTTTACGAGATAAATAACCTAGTTGGAGATCAAGAGCTTAGTCATAAACTTTAAAAAGCAATCTTCTTGTCTTCATTTTATATCTCCAAAGGCTGCCACCACACACAAAAAACCCATCAAAATGCAGTAACAGTTTGCAGTTGGGCAGCGCTTTTCCATATTAACACTGAACACACAAAAAAAATAAGGTTAAAATATGGCAATATGTTTAAGAAAAGTGTCTAATAACCTACATAAAAAGGGTGAGGAGGAAGACAGATGTTTCTTATTTTCTTTAAGCTGTTTTCAACCTTTTTAATGTACTTTGTGAAGAAAAAAAAAGCATTTACATTCCTATAATCTACAGTAACCTCCCACAAAGACTGGAATTCCACTGGAAATTTCTACTAGTTTGTCTGCTACCTAGCCTTTTGTCACATAAATTGTATACACTTTGCATTAATTTGCATTTTCTGACAATGAATTAT
>WAAB01004755.1:19631-49577 GCA_013389865.1 Piaya cayana | reverse complement strand
CTCTTCAGCATCCTGCAGGTGTTTTCTCTGTGTGCCTGCAGGTGTTTTCTCTGTGTGTCTGCAGGTTGCAGTGTCCAGGCAGCCTCTGGTGGCACAAGGCAAGACAGACCTTCCACCTATCACCCTCCCACTTTTTCTCAATGACTGCAAGCTCTGCCCAGCCTCATCTCCTGCCCCAAGGTCCTGGTAACCAGGTGCCAAGCTCTCTGAGATACAGAGCAGGAGGATGTGCGACCAGGGTCACAGCACTCAGCCCATCCATGAGGATGCTAAAGCATTCATGGGGTTCCTTTGGGAGTGCGTACTGGAGCATCCATCCACTTGTGAGGTCAAGACTAAGCACAGCCCCCAAACTGTGCTTCTAAGGGTGTCTTCAAGGTGCCTTCTGTAAAGCGGGGGCATGCTCAAACTGAACCTTTCATCTTATCCTCTTGACGTATCTTCTAAGAACTCATAGTTTGCAAGGCAAAGTAGGTAGAAAAAAACCTCTGTATAAATATAACCAACTCCCAGACTACCTCCAAGCTTCAAACAATCAAATGATCAATAACTTTTCTGAGGACATAAATANTATTAATATACCCACAGCACTTCAATTGAAGACAAAACAGATACAACGTGCGTGCATCCACCTTCTCTCCTGTCTATGTGTATTTTCACACAAAATTAGCAAATAACATCTTGGGGGAAATCCTAACACTCTTTTTATAAGGATAAGTGGGAATGTAAGAAAGTTGCCAAAAGGAAAATTACCAAATCAGCAAAGTGGTAAGCGCTATTCCCAACTGGCTTCCCTGGGAATAGCAGAGTAATTCAGGGCAGGGGGATGTGAAGGATGCTATTAGATAAGGAAGCTGATGGAGGGCCTGTGTAAAACCATCCCCAGGAATCTGCCTTAACAGCTTTTCCCACAGCATTGCACAACACAGCACAGTAAAAATGTGGGCAACGGAACAGCACAGCTTGTCTTCGGACCCCTAGGCCTTTCCTGAATCAAGCAATATGATGCTATGATAAGGCACCAGTGACTTTTCCAAGAGTAAAAGAAGGGAAAGCTTCATTTTGGACACCTGGCAACTGAGGCAAGGTGGGTAGCCAGCAAAGGAAAAGCCCAGGCCTCCGTATAAACGTAGCATTGTTCAACCAGGTGAAAATTCTATTCTTTCCTTTCCTTTCCTTTCTTTCCCTTCCCTTCCCTTCCCTTCCCTTTCCTTGTGGCTGCATTAAGAGCCTGAACTTGATATTTTTACCCGCTCTACCAAAAGGTTTCCCTGCCCTCCATAAACCTGCATTCGGCAGCTCGAGGTGATTTATAGCATTGAGTGAATATCAGATGAAATTCAGTTGTTTCCCTTTTGAGATGAAACTAAGCAGACTTGGACTTGGAGGAGGATATAAGCACTTTGATCCAATGGGAGGTGTCCCTGCCCATGGCAGGTGGGGTTGGAACGGGATGGGCTTTAAGGTCCCTTCCAACCCCAACCATACTATGATTCTATGATTCTATGGTTTTGCTCAGGGGTGAAACTGAAGCACAAAGTAAAACTTAGGGGACAAGGCAAAGGCAGAAAGGGAAATCAGGTAAGCTGAAATGAAAAACTGTCTTTTGCTGAACTCACATGAACCCAAATGACTGACCTAAACACATCCAAGACCCTCTCTACATCAGCCTGTAGCACATAAATCTAACATCGAACTTGGAACTGAGCTTCAACATGGTTTAGACCACATGCAATTAGCCCGATTAAAGGATTTTTTTTTCAGGTCCTGCCAGCATTTTAAGTGGGAGAAAAAGTGTGTTGCCAGCAGATGTTACCACTTTTGCAGTGGGGTGTAGTTTGGGGCCACAGATGCTTGGAAAAGTTGCGTGCTGGGGCTATTAGCAAAGGCAGGGACAAGGTTCACTATAAAGATGAAATGCATTAAAGAAGCTCACATGCTTTCTGATCGTGTTGTGCCAGGCATCAGTAAATGTGACCATCTGAAATTGCCTCAAAAAAAAAAAATAAAAGAGGGGGCGTAGGGGGGAAGTGGGGCTGCTGGAACCCAGAATTATTTAAAAAGAAAACAAAATCTGGAAACATTTGTTGAGTGAAACCAGACTTTGGTGATTATTTCACAATTATTCATGGTTGAAAGGACAGAAAAAAACCCAGTATTTAAATGCACTTATTTGTTTGTTTGTTTGTTTGAGCACAATTGCTAATGGTGATGGTTAATGAAGGGAGGGGGAAAGGAAAAAATGTGTATAAGTGCCACACGGAGCCTGCCCATTGCATTAGTTCCCAAGTCAACCTGTGAAACTGTAGTCTTATCTCTGTGGGCTTTGTGTTGATTTTATTTGCAAACCTGTCTTTCAAATCCTGGGTAGTAGCCAGGAATACCTCTATTAAAAACATTTTAAAGAAGAGAGAAGATATCCTGAAGGGTTATGAAATACATTTCCCTGTAAGCCGTATTCCATCTCAAATTATTGGTATGGAGAGCAAGGGAAAAATCCACATTTCTTTCTCATTTTCTAAATTTGTACTTTTAAGAATGATCATGGGATGCTCTGAAATGGCTCTGCACCCCTCTGAAGTTCTGCCTTCAATCTAAAAGAGAACTCAGCAGCCCAAGTGTGTTTGGCAGCAACAGAACTTGTGCTGACAAATCCAAAACAGAATGTACTTGTGTCCTCTGGAACTTTTTCATGGAAAGGGTCACTGGGCACTGTTAGAGGCTGCCCAGGGAGGTGGTTGAGTCACCTTCCCTGGAGGTGTTTAAGGGACAGGTGGATGAGGTGCTGAGGGATGTGGTTTAGTGTTTGATAGGAATGGTTGGACTCGATGTTCCAGAGGGTCTTTTCCAACCTGGTGATTCTATGATTCTATGATCAAACATCTTGAACAACAAAATGCTCAGACTATATTCCTGTTGGCTTAGGAGAGGACAGGCTTTCCCAATGCCCACCGGTGATATAGGAACATACATTCCCCTGACACCCAGGATTTTTAAGTACTTCTGAACATGCATTTCTAAGCAGGAATGCAAAAATCAAAACTGTGAGCTCCTCAGTGGCCTTGGACTGGATCAGACCAAGACACCACAAGGTTCCAGTGATGATGTCTCAGATACACTTACCTACCTACCTACCTTCCTACCACCCTCTTGGCTCCTGGAAGACCAGCTGCTGCCTGAGGCTGTTCCTGTTCCCTGTTGGAAGCCACCTAAACTATGAATAAACACCATGGCAATCTGAGACCTTTTGGGTTCCTTGCTAAAGAGGGGAGTTGCATGCATGTAGCTCCTCTGGGTTCCTCAGGGCAGCAGCGCTGGCAGATATGACAGAGGTCCCATATCCTTCTGGAGCAGTGGAGGGAGACTTGGCAGCCTAACTCACTAGTCCTACAGTGGCAACATCTTTGAGCAGTTGAATCCAATCCAGGACATTTGAGACATTTTTTCCATCCAGCGACCTTATCCTGGCCCCTGCGCATGAGATACTTGGGGAAGGTGGTGTCCCTCCCCTGCAACATGGCGTGGTCAGAGGGGTTTGGGTCAGATATTAGAGAGAATTTCCGAATAGGAAAGACAAAGTAGCCCAGGGATTAGTTTTCTGGAGACAAGCTGGCTCAAGTCTTCCTACCTGACCAAGCAATCGACTTTCCTGAGGCAGGAAAGGACAGGACAGGCTTGGGGCTGTCTCCTTGGAGAAACTGCAGGTTGAAAGGAGGGCAAATCCTGAAGGAGCCCTTCAAGACTTACTGGGATGGCAGATGCTGACCAGAGGGGCAGCAGCACCTTCTTCGTTTGTCCCTACACAGGGACCCTTGCTGCTGGGGCGTCCCCGGGGCAGCAGTGACCATTGCACCAGGAATGCTCTTTCTTTCCAAAACGGCTCAGAACTACCTGGTGATCCTGGCCGGTCGGTAAGGACCCATTTAGGCAATAACTGCCCAGGGGTTCCCTGCAGTCACCAACAGCCCCTGGCATTAGTTAGATTTATAGTGAAGCTTTATCTGTTGCCTGCAATTCTAATTTGTGGTTTGTAGGCCATAAAACTCTAAGTTTTCCAGGCAGTGGGAAAATTTAAAAAAGTGACGATTGACTGTTACTGCTGCTTCTTTTTTTTTTTTTTTTCCCACTAGAGCTGTTCCTTATGCAGTTGTAACCAAAGAGTAACCAAATAGATTGTCTAATGGCCAGTGCTGTTTGTTCCAAACCAGTATGGATTTCCCATTTGTAATTCAAAAACCATAGGGTGTAACTTTCCTTGCTTGGCATGAAGCATGGTTGAGCTTCTCGGATGCAGAGACAGTCCTGAGGAAAACTGTTCCTTCCTGAAGAAAGATCCATGAGAAATAAACCACTTTTCACTTTGGGTGAATTATCTATTTTTTAACAGCATCTCCAGACTAAGCTGCAAACCAGCCACTTGTTTCCCAAATTGAGGATTTATTAGACTCTGCACATTTAAATCCTTTTTATTACCACTTAAATATTCATTTTTCTTGCCCCATGCACAGACAGGCTTCCATTTACACTTGAAATTGGTTTTTGTAATGAGCTTCATCAATACTAAATGAGAAGGAAACCACAGAATTACAGAGAAATATTAGCCTGTATCATTGCATGTGAGATGGAGAGTAAAATAAGAGCAAACTCGCTATCAAACTGCAGTCTGGCTGCCTGCATTGAGCAGCTCTTTAACCCCACATAAAGAAAAGCATTTCTGCTTTTCTCTTAGGGATTGTTATCAGACCACCCAGCCCACCAGACAGCAAGGACGCTCTCTGTGGCAACACACCGAACAACTGAGCCTTGCTGAGTTTTCACCTGCCAAAGTGCTGCAGTTGAGGGGTAGGGAACAAAGTTTCTCTCCCTCCTGACTGAGGGGAAAACCTAGAGAGAATTTTAAAATTTGCAAAGCAGCAGGAGTCAAAACAAAGGTTGTTGGGGGGGACACAACAGCTTAGAAAGACGGGGCTTGTAAGATGTGGGGGTTTCCATATTCCTGTGATTTCTGAGAACCTGAAAAACACTGGCATGTTTACCATGCAGAATGTCACTGTAGGGAAAGCATCCAGGCTCTGGTGTATTATTCAGTGCTGGAGTATTGGTCATTTCAGGTAAGATCTGGGGTTGAGTCTTCCATTCCAAGAAAGGCAGGAAGAAATGTGAAGGTGCAAAGGAAGGCTCAGGTGAGCCATCATCTCACACAGCGGTACCTGCAAGCCAGGATCATTCCATCCATGCGAAAGACCCCACAGAAACGACAACTCAGTAGGTGTAAAATGATGTAAGGGAGGCTTCGGGAAATTTTCTCATGAGGAACACCAAGAATTGGAATAAAATGCATGAGAAGAGGGTGGGTTTACTGGGGAGAAGGTTCAATGCACATCCTTGGGAATAGGTTAGACGAGGAATGCAGCAAGCGCACAGGCGAGTGCTGGAGTGGAATGGACTGGGTAGAAGCACAGGGTCCAGTCCAATTGCAGCTCAAGGGACCACAAAACGTTTTGGCAAGTGGACCCTCCCTGGGAGCCAAAGGGCAGAGCAGGGAAGCTTCCTTGCAGTCCAATTACCTCGGCGGGAATCTAAAAGATATTCCCATTGCCTGCGAAGCCGCATGCCAAGTCTGGTGTTTGTTTGTGTCTGTGTTTATTTCTCAGAGAGTTTCTTTCTCTGCACCCCGGGGAACTGGCTGGATGCAAGCTCTGGCCTTCTCATGGAATAAGAATTAACTCCTGGATCTTGGCAGCACCAGGAGACCAGCTTCTGCTGGACTGCAGCCTGAAAAAGCCCCACAAGCCGCCCAAAAAGCAAATCCTGTGTGCCTGCCATCTGTCTGGACATCCAATAGACCTAGGGCCACCTCCATCCTGTGGCATCATGTTGCACAGGAGGACTTTCAGCATTGCTTGGGGACCTGCTGCCCTCCCGCTACAGACATAATCATTCCAACCACCGTGAGCCTGAAGGGCTCATGATTCACAGTTCCTTGTCAGATGTTAAGGTGGACAGGGGAGGTGGTTCATAAACAAGAGTGAGAGGTGCAGTACTGTCTCAGACATCAAAATAAAATTGTTCACCAGAGCCCACTTTTCCAATGGGCTTTTAAATTCCTGAACTAATTCAAATCTTTTGGTACAAATCGGTTTTACTTCTCCAGGGGACCACGCCAACTTGCATGAAGGGAGACTCAGACCCATCCTGTCAGGGGTTACTTCTGTTTTAAGAGGTCATGAGTAATAGCTGAAACACGTGGGGACTTCAACATTTCGGGTAGTTTCATGAAAAATCCTTCCTCCTTGCCCCCAGTGGGGACAAACCAACGTCAGTGCTGCCAGTTGCAGGGAAATGAATCGCCAGTCTTGGATTCCCACATCCCAGCACCATGCATTCCTGTCGGAGGTGAATCACACCACAGCGACCCAGCTTGGATTTGAGGAAATCTGAGCAGAGAAAGGCAAAGTGATGTGAAGGCAAAAAACAAGTCACTGAGAGAACGGGTCTGGAGGCTCCCATGGTTGCACCTACCCAGGGGACCAGAGTACAGCACATGCTTGAGCCACGTCAAGCCAGGTCATAGAATCATAAAATCATAGAATCACCAGGTTGGAAAAGACACACTGGATCATTGAGTCCAACCACTCCTATCAGTCACTAAACCATGTCCCTCAGCACCTTGTCCACCCATCTTTTAAACACCTCCAGGGAAGGTGACTCAACCACCTCCCTGGGCAGCCTCTGCCAGTGCCCAGTGACCGTTTCCATGAATTTTTTTTCCTAATGTTCAACCTAAACCTTCCCTGGCAGAGCTTGAGGCCATTCCCTCTTGTCCTGTCCCCTGTCGCTTGGGAGAAGAGGCCAGCTCCCTCCTCTCCACAACTTCAGTTAGGTAGTTGTAGCCTCATTGCTCTCTCTCCTTTCTTATTCCTGGCTACAAAGAGGGCAAAAGGCATCTTGAGACTTTGAGAAAGAAAATGCTGATGCACACATAGAGTCACATGGACAGAAAAATTAAGAATGTCTTGTTGTGAGCAGCAGATGCTGCAGGGACGAGTGGGGCTGTAGACCCAAAACACCAACTGCTCAAGGGACAAGTGGGCCAGGGCTGTTTAGCCAGCTCCATCTAGTAGCCTAAATCTCATTTTAAAGAGAGGCGGTTTCTGGAAGAACACAAGATCCATCTGATTTGTAATCTAATCTTTGAATGACATTCATGGCATATGAACTGTTTTCCATGGAAGCCTATCTGCAGAATAATATCTGCACCAGATGCCTTTATTTAATTAGCCAATATAATATCCTCAGTTATGTTTAAACATCTGAGCCATGCTAACAATATCGGGTACTTCAAAGCTGGGTGAATCATTGTTCATACCAGAGAAAAGGAACATCGGAAGAGCCAAATTCACAGCGAACACTGATTGACATCCCGCTTGCCAGCGCATTTACCATTTTCGCTGACCTTGAAAACAAATGCATCACCAATTAAGTCACTTCCTCTAAATGGCAGGGCGGAGGTGTCCATATTCCCATTGGACCATGAAGAGGATCCCACGTGAAAGGACATCCAACCAAGGCTGCCCAGTGAATTCTGTGCTGATTCAGAGTGGAACAACGTATACTCACCGTGTTTCTGCGGCGTTCTAAACACTCTCTGCTGGGAAGCAAAAACAAACCTGCAGCAGTTCAATCAGCACAGGGCTCCTTGCAGTGTAACAGAATGATGAATGCAGAACTAACCTTTAAATGCCCTATTTCATAGAATCATAGAATAGTTTGGGTTGGAAGGGACCTTAAAGCTCATCTAGTTCCAACCCCCCTGCCATGGGCAGGGACACCTCCCACTAAGATCAGGCTGCCCAAGACCCCATCCAACCTCACCTTGTTGTCTTTGGATAGCACAGCATTATGAGATTCGTATTTACCTGCCCCTCATTTCTTTTGGCATCTGTTCATGCACAGACACATCCACAGGGTGAAGAGGAATAAGGTTCGTGCACCAGCAATGGGAACAGTGAAGCTTCCTAGAGTTGTTTGCATTGGCACAATGGGTTTCGCTAACATCTTTGCATCATTCATCATCTATGATGCATGAAATATTTAGGGTTATCACTGAAGTGAAAGTTTATGGACCAAACCCAAAGTTCACTGAACACCCAGCAAGAACAACTCCCAGCAAGAGGGGCTGGACACTCTCTCAGGCTACCGAGTTAAAAATATTGCTCAAATTACATCTTTCACAGATGCCCTTCGGGTGACAGTTCTGGTTTGAATGATTTGAACAGGACAATGTGATATTGTGCACTGGGCTGCTGAAACAGGCAGGGAAAGAGTAGCTGGTGCACATGAAGGCATAGATGACCCACCTGTAGACTCGTGGCAGTCACTGACTGAGGAAGGAACCTCTGCTTTGATGTTTTGGCTTTAAGAAAGCTGTGCTAATGGAGGCTGGTAATTGTAGAAACTGATACTAGGAGCAGTGCTAGGGTAATTGGAAACTTCTGCTTACCTAGGTAATACTTATAGGAGGCTTTATAGGTCGCTTTGATGAAGGTGAGGACTCAAACACCTTTAAACAGCAGAAAGTCTTACAACACATTTACTACAAAGAAAAACTCCTTTCCAGATCAACAAGAAGTATCAGGAATGTGCATCCAAATGCTAGGGTGGTGTTAAGATGCAAGGAAAATTGCTGCTACGCAGCTACAAAGGCTGAAAGACCACAATATCTCGAGACAGAGCCAGGGTTTCCACAGTCCAGCAGCTTCACCCTGCCCAGCACTGCCTGGCAATGAAGTGCTGTTCAGAGATGCCACCAGGCACCAGTGCGTGACTGAGGCTTCACCACTCATCTGTGTAAGAGAGCATCACGCTGAGATGCCCTCTTTGGAGCATCTGTCTGTGAACCTCAGGGATGCACGAGTAACCCCTGAAAACATGCTTAGTGCCTACCACAGTGCCTAGTCTCTAACCTCACCCTGGGAAAATGGGGAACAAAGCAAAACAACTCACATTTTAAAAAGTAAGAATTTAAACAAATTAATTTGATATATGTCCCAACGGAGACCAAGCTGCAGCTACCGTTAGTAGTTTGAAAATACTAATAAATAATTAAATTAAATTAAATATGGCACCAGGAGGCTTTCCACAGCAGAGCGTGTCCTGGAATAATATTGATATGATCAAACATACGAAAAAACTTCCAGAAGCTGCTTCCATATGGACACACAAAGCTTACAATGCAAAATGCTCAATTGCTGAAATTTTCTAAAATTAAGACTTGTTGGTGAAACTGTTTTGTGGGAAATGAAGCAAGGGATGAATCTATTATTACATGCCATCTGCAAACAAAAACAGCCAGGAACACCCACAAAACAATCCACCCTGTGCCTCCTCATTCTTCTGTGCCTCCAACGGGGACCACAGCTCACAATGCCTTAAGTGACACCACCACATGGAGCTAAGAGTGCTCACTGCTTTTAAAGCAATTTCTTAATTTAACTTCCAATTTATGAAGGCATTTTACCATCCTTCAACTCTCATTTTCTCTGAGCAAATGCAGACCCCACTTTGCAAAATGTTAAATAAATGGATGTCGCCAAATTTATTAAAATTAAAGGCAAGTGCAGAGTTGGCCAAGTGAATCATGGCTGGAAACCAGCTTCCAAAATTCCCTTAGCACCTTTCAGATGATTGTGGAAAGACTTCACCAGAGAAAATGTGTCTGCAAGCATCACCTCACCCTGGTTTGTTTGGAAAGCTTACAGACAGCCTATGCCACGGGGAGTGAACTGTGCACAGATCGTACATCACCCTGCTACTTTCTAGGGTGGGGATGAAGCCATTAATCATAGAATTATAGAATGGTTTGGGTTGGAAGGGGCCTTAAAAATCATCCAGTTCCACTCGCCCTGCCATGGGCAGGGACACCGCCCACTGGATCAGGGTCTCAAAGCCCCATGCAACCTGGCCCTGAACAGCTCCAGGGATGGGGCAGCCACCACTGCTGCTGCCTCACCACTGGAACAGAATGGAATGGGAATTAATCAACGACAACGTCTGTCCTACTCCATCTTACCCATCTTGGCTTTATTTTTCTTTCTGACTGCCAAGTGATGGAAGCATCCTACAAATTTTATGGAGATGCTTGTTCCTGGGACTGCCACCTGCCGCTGCTCCCTTCTAGCTTTAGTGAAAGGCTTCCTTTAGCCTTGTGGTAACTCACAGTCTTTACTAAACACATATTTGATAGGAAATGTGAATTTCCAGCATTGGACTTGTAGTTTTTCATAGAATCATGGAATCATAGAATCACAGAATCACTAGGCTGGAGAGGACCCACTGGATCACTGAGTCCAACCATTTCCATCAATTACTAAACCATGTCCCTCAGCACCTTGAGCATATGCAGCATGCTTGGCCAGCACCTTCTGGGTTTGGATATTATAGTACCT
Organism: Piaya cayana; assembly: GCA_013389865.1. Taxonomy (NCBI): domain Eukaryota; kingdom Metazoa; phylum Chordata; class Aves; order Cuculiformes; family Coccyzidae; genus Piaya; species Piaya cayana. The sequence goes on along the minus strand of WAAB01004755.1, from coordinate 39,129 downwards.
TTTTAGTATAAGGTTTGTGGCACACGTGAACTCCTGGCCAGGCACACACAGGCTGGCTGATTTTCTGTTGGAAAGATTCATTGTGCATTTTACAAACACCAGATGCTAGATGACGGGAAAATAAAGCATACTTTCCGGTAAACAAAAGCAGATTTTATTTGTCTGTGAAGCATAAACAACGAAAAACAAAAGTGAAAAAAAAGAGTGCAAAGCAGACCAGCACAAATCAGGCTGGCGCGCATGCATCGGAGAGGGAGAAAGTGCTGGAAGCAGAGGGAAATGCATATACCTAGAGGTGGGTTAAATGAGCTCCGCAGCACAGCGATGGTCTCGGAGGGCTGCAACCTCCTTTCCCCTGAGTGGGGCTGGGTGGGTGCAGGAGCTGGGACCCCACATGTGCTGCCCTGTCCCTGGGGCACAGCACAAGTGAGCCGCACACCCCTCACTTCATTTCCAGGTTGCAACTTGCAGGGGTCAAAGAGCTCATCTGGGAGGGAAGACAAGTCTGAAAGAGCTGAGAGGGAACAAAAAGAAGTTAAAGAAGCAGGGGCTTCCCCAGCAGCGGCTGGGGGAGTGCAAGTAATGCAAACTAGAGGAAATGCTTTGAGACTGCCCAAGATTTACTGCAGTCTCGGTCAGTTCTCGTAGCCCAGAGCAAATGTTTGAGCATCACACAGTGCAAGGCAAAACCTCTTTTCTTCCTCAGTGCCGCAAGAAAGGGAACTCTCATTAGACGTTAAGATAAGATTGATGAGTGTGAGTAATAAGGAAAATGTTGCAACACCGTTATGTAAACCAAGGACAGACTCACCCATGAGCTCTTCTCCCCAGCCATACACAAAATTCAGTGAGAGGTGACCAGAAACCAGAGCTCGTCTGCTCTGGAGAGATAACTGAGAAGGGACAGGTTAATAGCACGAAAAACCATGGCTGGAGTCAGGCAGCCCTTTCAACTATCTCAAGTTTATTGTTGCAAGTTCTGCAGCTCAGACACACAGATCTCCCCCAGCTGACAATAAATCTCCTGTTCTTTCTACACTGCAGCACAGAGACGCTGCCGTTGACCCACCACCCAGTAGGGTCATGGGTACCATGCAGTGGTGGCTACCACTTGAGTCCTGGGGGAGATGCCCTGGGAGGCAGGAGTGAGCCACTTCTGAGCTAGAGGAATACCGAGGCTGGAGATGGCAGAATTTCAAATTAAGGCTTGTTTTGCTTTGTTTTTAATCATAATTCCAAATCATTTGATCATTTCTTCCAATTTAGGAGAAACTCTCTTTTTGCCTTTAGAGGAAATGCTGGCACCAGCTCAGACAAACATCTCCCAGGCAAAAATAGCAAAAATCCTTAAAAAGGGATTGTGCCCTTCACTGGAGATAGTTACAGGGATTAAACCTTTAGGTACCCAAAATGCTTTTTCTATTACCTGAGCTAATTGTTCGGGCATTGCAGGCGGAGCCCAAGCAAGGGCAAAGCAACCATCAGAAGTGACAGAAGCATAAGCTGGTAGAGATTTCTCCAAGGAAAAAAAAAATACCCAGAAAAAGTCAAGTGGCATAAAAAAAAAATTAAGGAATTATTCTGATTTCAGAGTACTTTTGTGCCAGGACAAACTAAGGAGCTACATCTTCAGAGTCGAGTAGAAAGAAAGCAGGAGCAGAAATGAGACTGAAGAACCTTCTTCAGCCTGGTTTGAAGGACGGGGTGGAATGCCAAGAACTTTGGGCTGCTCCAAGCATCCCAAGGAAAGGGTAGACCAACATCGCTGGGAGGATGTGCAACCTTGCGGAAGAGGGTTTTGAGGGGCAGGGAGAGACTTGGAGAGAGGGGGTGCTCCTCTGCTCATTCACCACCGTTCACATTTTGATTTGGCTGCTATATCCCTTCTCTGAACTGCTCCGGTGGGGCAAGGCAGGAGCTGGGAGGGGGAAGGAAGCCTGCAACCCCCTCGCAGGCAGCACGGTGCTCCGGCCCCCTCCAGCGGCTACAGACTGTGACAAGAGGGCAGCCACAGCCTCCCAAGCCAGCAGGATTCAGGATCTGCACACCAGCGTCTGCTCTTCGCTGCGCACAACCTTTGCGTAGTAAATCATGAGGCAGACAGCCACGCTCTTGCACTGGAACATGTTTATTCAGCTACACACGGCTCCAGGTCCACCACAGACACCTCCTGTCTGCTCTCAGATCTGATCTGGCTGCTGTGCACACACCGTTTTATGCCGAGCACAATCAACACACCTCTGATTAGCTCCAACTGAAGTGGGACTCTCACCTTTAGCCCGTCCTGGGCAGCTTCTTAGGCTGCTCTCTTCACTGGAACAGGAAGAGCTAAAGAGGTCCTGTACCTCAAAGGCTAGTTTTGGTGTAAAAAGTGCTTTAGTCTGGGGATAAGGGGGGAACAAAACACTTCAGTCCAACAGATGACGTCTGTCTGCCTTCTCCAAAACTCCCAAAGAGCAGGAAATTGTATTTGGGTACCAGCTACCAGCATTTCATGCTCTGGAAATTCCCCACAGCAACAAAGACAAAAAGCAAGCCCACATGAAAAACATTGCTTTGAATCTGCTTTGCTTATTCCAGATCTGTTTTGATTCTTCAACCATTTTCCAAATCTTGTTATCCCAGCCCAGCCAAGCTTCAAGCAAGGCCACACAAGGCACGGTTTATATCTTACATGCAAATACATTAGCCATTCTTCAATCTAGGGGATGAACACTGCAGACATTTAATTTCCCAATCCTGTCTTCGTGACACTCGTCCATTACTCAGGTTATCTGAGCTGCCCCATGGACAACATGGAAAAAAGTACCTTTATAAAAGAGAACACTTCGCTACATAGGAGGAAATGGTGAAGTCCGAGTTAAGGCAAAAATAAATGCTGTTTATGTAGCGTGAAGATATATAATACCCACATATTACTCTGATTTCACATTGGAAGACTGTTGTTCCTTGGATTTAAAAGGACAGGGACAGCCAGAGGATATAGGTTTTGGCTCTACAGGACAAGACACCAGGGTCTATGAATATCATAAATCTATTTTGAGATTCATTATCTTTCTACAATGAAAATCCCAGATCTTCCAAGTCTGCGTATTAAATGACTTCACTGAAGCAAACTGGGTTTATGCAGCCTCAGCAACTGACGTCCACAGGGACTTCCCCTAATAGCAGTCTTTGCTCTAACAGCCTAATATTATGCAAGTTGTCTCTCTGAGCTGGACCCTCTTCAAGCCCTCAAACCAAAAGACCATCCAAGTTTAACATCGAGCCTTTTGCAGGAGTCCCTCAGTTGAGATGGAAGGTGGTGGGTAGTCCAGTCAAAAACGTCAAAGCTTTGATTCCACAGATGTCTGAGTGACTGACAAACTTCAAGCTCGTTTGCTATTGGGTTGGGAGAGCCACTCTTTGACCTGTGGATCTAGAGACAGGAGAATCTTTGGATGCCACATTGGCAAGATGGTGCTCTTCACAATCTCCCTGATTTGGGAGTCACAGTTCCAGGAGGGAGCACAGTTGCTAGACTGGTCGGGGTGCCACTTGGCTGGCTGGCTGGAAGGACACTGTAGGACAGTGTCAGACAAGAACACAACAGTCAATAAATCAAATATTGAAGTATGGAATCATAAAATAGTTTGGGTTGGAAGGGACCTTAAAGATCATCTCCAACCCCCCTGCCACGGGCAGGGACACCTCCAACCTTGACCAGGCTGCTCAAGGCCCCATCCAACCTCGCCCTGAATATTTCCAGGAAGGGAGCATCCAAAACTTCCCTGAGTAACCTGGACCAGTGCCTCATACTTAAAACTGGAACAAGCCATCTGCAGAGCTTTAACTTCAGCTACATACAATACACCAGTTACATCAGGCACTGAGTTAAGAATCAAAATCTCAGTTTCTTTGGGCCACCCTCCATCATTCACATCATGACATTTCACTGTAGTTCATTCCAGGTGAAGCCAGCTCTCCCTGCAGAAGAGCACGTGTCTTCCATGCCCATCCTACCACCTTCAGGCAAAGGGCACTAAAGGGTGACCAGTCTACAAAACTGCACGAACAAGTAAAAATCAAGGGGGGGAAAAAAATCAAGCTGTTGCAATGGTGTTTTCTCAAGACAACCTACTTCATTTTCTGTGTCTATACCCTGGAGCTAGAGAGCATGTTTGGCCCGTCCTCCTGCAAAACATTATAGTTCCACCAGCAAGGTGACAAGAGGCTTTACAACCTGCCTGCATCTTTCAGGCATGTTAACACTTCTATAAAGCAAGCATACAACTCTCAGGCAACATGCTCATGGGCTGCCCTGGCCTCCAGCATGGTGAAAACCTAAACCATCTGCAAGCCTGAAAAGGAAACAGTGTAGAACTGCTGCCTTCTCCCCTTGAAAGCATGCCTATAACCACACATCCTTGCCATTACATCTCACCTGATAAGAGGCTTGAAAGCAGCCTTTGCTTTGGTATCTGAGCACTGTGTGTAACCACCACACTTTAGCCAGTTCTCAGAAGTGCAAATTTTGCCACCTTATCCTAAAATCAGTAAGCAGAGCTACAAGGGGCTAGCTGGATGTTCCAGGCCTGGCCATGGAATCAAAGTGACAGGAAACAATCAGGGACTGCATTTTTCCTGCCATTCTTCCTTCTCTGAAAGCACTTTGGAAAGGCACATGTTTTTCAGCAGATGACAAAACGTACAAGGAAGTCCACCATTACTTATTGAACTCCACTCTAAACATATCCCATAGCAGGAGGACCAGGAACTGAAACATGATTTCAAACCCATTTATGCCTTTGGAAAAAGAACATCTTGTAATTCATGTCAAGACCTACAGGGCAAGTCCATGGGACAGCCTAGAAGACCTGCTCCTGTAGTAACAGGACAACCAGGGCTGTTGGCCAAAGGCATCCAAAACCAAAAAGCAATGTAGCCTAAACAACCCCACTGCCTTGTTCCTACAGCAAGTCAAGAAGAGCGACCAGAGCTCTTCTCTGGTCACAGGAGGGGTTGTCTTACTGTCCTTGCAATCCCACACTTAGCTCTCAACAACAGGTTCCCAGGCACCAACACCCCACAATAAATTAATCCCCAACATCTTTAGCATCACATCTGGAAAAATCTCCTTGCCAACTGCATGAGAAGAACATCTGTCAAAGAAATATAGTGATAAAAATCAACTTGTAACACAGGGCCTAGAAAGAACTTGGATCAGTAAAGCAAAAGGAAGTACTGATTATCCCCTGGGTTTTTACCCAAGATCCTGAGGGACCATCATCTCCGTCCTCTTGAAGATGATGTTTTGACATGTTTCCTATACAATGACCAGGTTGCTTCAAGGAGCTGGTTGACCCTGAGATCCCAAGGAAAGTTCTCAGCTCACTGCAGCACAACACTCTGCTATGGACTTGTGACAGGAAGGCAAGCAGCAACATAAGAGGCACTGGAAATGAAAGGAACCCAGGCTGCTGCATGCAGCACTGCGTTTAGAAGCACATAACCTCCTAACTCTTCAAGAAGCACCAAGAAGTCCTTTTTTCCCTATCTTACAAAATGCTGGTAGAAGCCATGTGCAAACAAGATGACTGTTAAGCAGATCTGGGAGGGTTTTCTCTGGCCATACTGCCACCATGGTAAATGGAGTAAAAGGTCGGTAGGAAACTCTATCTTGACGTGCTGTGCATTGTCAGCTGCTTTACTGGGCCTTCAGTAACATCACAATCACAGCAGTACTGCAAGCAGGCAGTCTAGAGATGGTTTTGGTGTCCTTTCCTTCATAATCACACAGATATATTCACAGGCATTCAATCAACTACCATCCAGCACAGCAACGCAACAGTTTAATTTAGCAACTCCTTCACTGTTGCTCCTGGTCACTCCCAAATACTTAAACACATTTTACAGTGAACAGGAGATAAATTTAGCCATTAGTTTTCCAAAAAGTACCCTAGAAATCTTTCAGGTTCATGCGCTGGCTTCGTCTGAGTATCACAGTCCTCATCCAACCACACACGCAGTGGCAAGCAAGCCCATGGGGATCCCATCCTCACAAGCTGTGCAGCCATCAGTTTCCAGAGGTGAAACTCCCTTTTCCTCTTCTCTATTCCGTGCTTTGGCAGTGGTTGCAGTCAGAAGGAGGATGGGCCAGCCCCTGCCCGGTCCATCACAGTGCTAGAGGGAGAGTCTGAGGTGCTCTGGAGAAACGACTCAGACAAGACATGATTACATATTCTGCTACTCTCCCATCTGTGCGATGGGGTCTCTACACAAAGAAAGCCAAGTCACCAGCTACCTTGCAGCACGTAGAGACACAGATATAATTTTCCACATGAGGCACAGCACTGGACAGGAAACCTGATGCATTTCACACCAGAAGAGGACAGAAGAACATACACCCAGTTTTACAGCAGCAACTACAAAGTCTGTCAGGAAGGGAAAAGTCAGGTACTGATGGCTGTTTTAACACCCTTACCAAGGTGAGGAGACTCCCTTGTACACTATAGGAAGAGGAAAGGCTTAAGTACAGCCACTTTCCTCAAGCAGAAGCGCTGCTGAGACCCAAGTTGTGTGCAACACAGAGCAGTAACAGAGGTAGAGTCATAACAAACAAACATATGATAACAGCTCTAGGACATATTGTATTTGCCCGTATAACACCCACACACACTTATTTACCTCATCACCCAACCAGCTGCAAACGAGGTCACCAATTAGATTATAGAATCACAGAATGATTTGGGTTAGAAGAGATCTTAAAGTCCCTCCAGTTCCAAACCCCCTGCCATGGGCAGGGACACCTTCCACCAGACCAGGTTGCTCAAAGCCCCATCCAACCTGGCCTTGGCACTGGTAGCTTAAGAACAGACACACAAAATCACTGCACCCTAAATTTGAAGGAGAAAATCACAGGGGCAGGGAAATATGTGCACTCCATAAGCAATACAGTATTTCACTGGGGGGTAAGGGTTAGATTGGCACCTGGCTTTATCAGCGCACTCATTTACCAAATCACACTGTCCTGGAAAGCAGCCAGTTGCCCTTTAACTGTGTTCGTGAAGTAAAAATTGTTTAATGGGGTCTGGGACTGGAAGAATATGGATCAGATCCAGACGAGATTTGCCAAGTGTTCTTCGTACGGTTATGCGGCACAGAGACAAGAGGCTCCGGGTGCGGCCTGCAATGAAGAACGAGAAAAAACTATTGAAGGGTAAAGAGAGGAAGAGAAAGGGGTAAAAGCATTTAAATCATGCTGAGCTCTGGCTGACAGGTGAGGAGCCATTTACCTTTTCCAAACACCGAGGCCACATCCTGCACAGCAATATGAAGACAGTGCAGGAGAGCTGAGAGTGCGCAAATCCTCTCTGTAAGCAGGCCAAAGCTTTTGGCCAAAGGTTTGGAGCAGCTGCCACACGGGCACTTCAGAAGAGCAAATAGGAGACTGCATGGGATTGTGACCAAGAAGTTACTCCCTGAATGACAGGGTTCAAGAGATCACAGCTGGACCCACACTAAGAGAGGCTGTGAGAAGCTTTATGCTTCTCATTTTGAAGCTTTATGCTTTATCATTTTGAAATTATATGGACTTCATTTTTGCTCCAAAGAACCTCCTAGGAATCAAAGCATTGAAATTCAGCTCAGGCCTTATTCCAGCTTTCTTCCAAGGGCTCCTTTTGAGTTCATAGAGAGCTCTTTCAGCCTAGGGACAAGAGAATGGTGGTGTCCGTGTTGATTTAGGAACTGGACCTCCAAAGCACCACTCCACTATCCTGTGTGCTCTACCTGAGGAGCCTCATTTGCCTCCTAAACCCAGGCTTAATGGAAACCACCTGCTCCATCTTGTATGTGTCTCTTCTCAGCTGAAGTCCAGGCAGGTTTAAAAACCAGGCACGTGCAGAGCTGAATAATTTTGGGGTGGGAGCTGGGGGTTGTATCACATACCCTGAATCCCTTTGAAATTCCTCTGGAGTTTGAGAGGGAAACCCCATTTCCGATCCTGGTGCAAAGTCCCAGCCCTCACCAGCTGAGCCTGGTGGTTTTATGAGGTGCTGCCCTTGCTGGAACAAGGGTGCACACTGGACTTCTGTTGCTTTTGTTATAAAAAGAAAGAAATAGCAACTAAATTTAGGCACATTCAGGTCTGAAGCTCTGGTTTACTTCTTTTGTAACTCATTTGCTTCCCCATGGATGTTAAATTCAAAAAGCCATCTTTTTCCTTCTTTTTTCCAACACCACCCAAGTTCCTGCTCATTTGTTACCACCATTGGTGGCTTTACTTCCCAACTACCCTGCCCAGATAGGGCCACCTTTTGGGTGGCTCCCTGGGCACCCCCACAGAGCGCAGAGTCACTCAAGAGCAGTGATGGCTTTGGAGAACTGGGTCTCGCTGGATATGCCATAACCTGCCTGTGGTTTGAAGACCTGAAGTTCAACTCTGACAGAGCCAAGCTACCTAACCTCACCTCAGGCTGCAGAGGACACCACTCAGCAATGGAAAAGAGCTGGGAGAAAGACAAAAACAAAGTTACTGAAGCTAGGCTGCTGATAGGCATCACTGGACTGAAGAACTCAAGATGGGGAAGACCGTGTGAAGGTGCAAAATGCAACAGAAGGAAAACAGAGTCTGGTCAGAGGCTCATGGGGAAGCCACCAGGTTGTCACCAGACCTGTCAGAGCTGGAGGCAGGCAGCAGCTCGGCAACACTGAGGATTGTTGTCAGGGTGCCACAAAGGCCAGCCCCATGGTCCTCTCCTGCCTGACTGGCCAGCAGCAGCTCTCTGGGAGCCCTACCAAGGGCGATGAAATCATTACCATGCAGCTTAACACGTTGTTAAATCCACGTTATCTTTTCTGTGTGTTAGAATTGTTTTACGCTTCTGATTTAGGTCTAAAAAGCTTACAGGGGCTTTCAGCACACAGTTAAAGGCATTTGAACAGATTGACTCTGTCAATCAGAGAGGGTGGTAACATCCACCCTACCACCACCTCCTAACCACCAAATAAACTCTCCAAAGAGTTCTCCTGAATCTGAAGGTAGATAAAAGCAGAACCACTGCAGTAAGTCAAAGCCACTTACCCCTTGCTTCTTGGAACACCTGCAGAGCCTCAGGGTTGACTTTGACCCTTCCTGAGGATTCAGCTCCCAAGGCCTCCACTTTCACCAGGTTCAGATTGGCTCCAAAGTCAATCAAGAGGTGGACAAACGCCGCTTCACAGCCATGTCGCAGGACAGCGTCCATCACACACACCGGGGAGCCCCGGGAGAAGCCTTGGATGTTGATGGGCCCGCAGCAGTTAAAATCTGGGTTGGCTCCTGCCTGAAGCAGCAGCCGGAAGCACTGGAGGTTGTGGTAGGCAGCGCTGATGTACAGTGGGCAAACCACCAGGGTGGTGAGGGGCCTCACAGAGAGGCTGGGAACCCGGGAAGTGAGGTGGTGATTCACATCCACATCTGCACCGTACCTGGGTGGGGAAGACAGAAAAGCAAAGGTTTGGAAACAAGGGCAACAGCATCATGACCGCACCCCAGTGTGACAAAACAGCAGGTGATGAGACTGAAGGATTCCTGTAGCTTGAGNGTCACTTGGGAGAAGAGCCCAGCTCCCTCGTCTCTATAACCTCCTTTCAGGTAGTTGTAGACAGCAGTGAGGTCCCCTCTCAGCCTCCTCTTCTCCAGGATAAACACCCCCAGCTCTCTCAGCCATTCCTCATAGGGCCTGTTCTCCAGCCCCTTCATCAGACTTGTTGCTCTTCTCTGGACTCGCTCCAGAGCCTCAGACCCTGCCTGTCTTCAGTACTTCTGGGGCCCACCACCCAAGAACCCTCAGATGGGCCAGGTGGGGCTTCTGAGGGGGGATACTGTATCCAGCAAGGTCTCTTCAAGAAGCAAAGCCACTTCTCTGCCCACAATAGCCCAGGCTTTGGAAAGAGAAGGAGAAGCTGGAATATCTTCCTTGCCCTCCCGAAGGATGTGCCAAGCATGGCCTTGGCATAAGGGACAGCCGAGCCCTGAGCCAGCACCACACAATGCTGGATGCTAATGAGCCAGCGGGGGAGCAGGGATGTTTCCAAATGACTCAGTTGAAGAGATGTAGTGAAATAACTTCCCCACCAGGATAAAACAGGCCATAAAGCAATACAGGCAATTGATCTGACTGTCACAAGCAGCAGGGAAAAGGAAACAGAAATCTGCACTCAAGAGTGAAACACAGATGACAAAATCCTGCTCCCAAAAGAGCTGGGGTGGCTGAAATTCCATCAAGGAATCAAAAAGAGTCCTTTCCCCTTGTATTCAGCTCAGTTGACGGGATGTACCTGTCGACTCTGAGCACACAGGAAACTGGAAAAGCACAAAATAGCCGTGTCAGACCTTCTGCTCCCCCCATCCATCCTGCACAGCTCTGTCCACAGGTTCCACTGGACACCGCAGTTCACTGGCCAGCGCTCCCAGCGCCGAAGGGGAGGCCTCCATGAGCCGCAGCAGCAAACCTCTCAAATCTTTTGCAACTGGCCTCACCCTACTCCACAGAGAAACCTGTACCTCACATCTTTGCTGCACAGTTCCATGGTGTCCCAACTGCCCTACAAGCCCTGAGGCCAGAGCCAAGCAGGCTTGGGCTTGCTGTGGCACAGAGAAGGCACGCAAGCCAGCTAAAAGCCTTGCTTAATGGAATTCAGTATCATTATCAAACAGAAGCAGCACCCGCAGCATACTTCTTTTAGGGACCATGTTGTGAACAAGGAGAAAACAGCACTTATTGGCTTTGGTGAAGAATGCGGCCTAATAAATGGGAGCAAAAAAGGCCAAGCGTCGCTCTCCAGAAAAGCCCGGAATCTAAACAATGGCAACACTGCAGAAAAAGGAAATGACAGAAGTAAGCTGTTATTTCCCCCAGGCTGGGTAACAACCAAGCAGCAGGGACACCGTAACTCCATCTACTTCACACGCAGCTTAGATGGCAACAAGGAGGAAGACAACGCAATCCCCTAAGGAGTAATGAGGTTTAACTGCAGCACTGCAGAACAAGCAAAGCCCTGTCCCTTCTCCCCACAAACAGACAGAAGGTTCCATCAACCATCATTCTTTCTCCCAAAAGTGTAAACTGAACGTTCAGCGAACTAGATTTTTCTGCCTTTCCTAGACAGCACTCCAGTCCTTTCTGTGGTTAATAAAATAAATAAAGAACCACCTGGGGTCAAATCCTGCAAGCACAGCTCTCACTGAACCCAGTAGGGTCTGGTCCCTATCCAATAAATACTTAACCAAATGCTTCAGTTCCGAGGGCAGGAACAGTCTCAGTTAAATTAAGCACACACAGAACAATAGGCGAGGAAACTTGTCTAAGAGCTGCAAATAGCACACAGTATATTTTTACCACAATGCACATGATCTTCCAAGCATGAATGCCTTGGCTGAGATCTCAGGAGGGAAGAAACATAGAAAAAGGACAGGGCAAGGCAGTAATGACACTACCAAGGGTGGGCTGGTCCTCACACCAGCCACAGGATCATAATTCGCTTCTCAGGCCAAGCAGCTGGCCCAGGGATCACTGCACACCAAGGGGACATTCCCATCTTTTGGCGACTTCTTGCTTGGCGACTCGCATTGCTTCACCTACGATGGAGTACAAAGGGCGAAATAAGATGTGTCTGTTTTCCACAGGCAATCGCACATGTTCCCTGTAAATCTTTATATGAGCACTTGGATTCTGTGGTGCAGTGGGACTTTAGTAGGGGTGATATAGGGTCATGGTCCTGACAAGACCACAGGTATTCCTTCATTTCAGTCCTTTTTTTCCATTATCATCACCAAAATTCTCAGTGGAAACGCCTAATTGAAAGTAATACAAAATTATTCTTTTATCACAGTTAGGCACATGCCTGAGGCATCGGGATGACTTGTAAGATCTCCTTTTCACTGTTTATTAGTGTTACAAAAGGATCCTCTTGCCCTTAACATGCTGGGTCAGCTCAGCTACCCTACAAGTACAACACGACAGACTGATACCATCACAGCATGATGACATCACAAGCTGTTAGGAAAGTAATCTATACTGGCAATATAATCCTAAATATTTTCACCAGCTGTCTTATAAAATGGATCACTGTTCCATAGCCGTGTACGCTTTAACTATCATTGGATAAAATTTCAGGTATCACTTTGTTAGTTGGTTCAGCAGTTGTGTTAGGATTCAGAAATCCTGATTGTGCTACCATAGAACTGAAAAAAAATATACCACACCAGATGATGTACCATGAGTTCTGTGTCCAGTTCTGGAATCCCCAGCATAAGAAGAATATGGAACTGTTGGAAAGGGTCCAGAGGAGGCCATGAAGATAATCTGAGGGCTGGAGCACCTCTGCTATGAGCACAGGCTGAGAGAGTTGGAGTTGTTCAGCCTGGAAAAGAGAAGGCTCCAAGAAGACCTTAGAGCAGCCATCCAATACCTGACGGGGCTACAGGAAAGCTGGGGAGGGGCTTTTTACAAGAGCACGTAGTGATAGGACAAGGGGGAATGGTTATAAATTGGAAGGGGGAATATGTAGATCAGGCTTTAGGAAGAAATTCTTCATGAGTGTGATGAGGCAACTGGTACAAGTTGCCCAGGGAAGCTGTGATTGCTCCACCTCTGAAGGTGTTCAAAGCCAGGTTGGATGGCGTTTGAGCAGACTGTTCTGGTGGGAAGTGTCTCTGCCCATGGCAGGAGCGGGTTGGAACCAGATGATATTTAAGGTCCCTTCCAACCCAAACCATTCTACGATGTTGACACCTATGGCAAGCTTGAACTGGGCTGGGCTTTTTTTTCAGGACACCAAAATACTCTGAAGCTGAATATGCCTCAGCAAACATGCCTTCCTCATCGCGTTCCACCTGCCAAATCCTTCAGATCAACATTTTAAAAATCCCTCAGTGAGGTTTGTAACACAAAAGTGCATTTTAAAGTAAGCAACTCCAAACAGATACATGAAATCCGTACTCAGAGATATTTAGAATTTTGGGCAATCTGACAATTTGGTATTAGCTTCGCAGCCTTGGGAGAGACGGTGTCTAATAAAAAGATATTGGACAAACTCCAGTTAATTTTTAATCCTGAAAGTTTTCCAAAATCTTGCTTTTAATATTGCTGGTGAGGTATCCCAAGGAGCAGACACATAAATCAATGCAGCTCTCCATGCACTGCTGGAATACCATTTGCTACATTTTGCCCTTAGCAGATACACCAGGGGAAATTCCCACAAATGCAGCATGGGACCTGAACCCAGTACCAGCAAGTATGTGGAGATGGAGACATCCTTCCCTCAGCTTGCAAAAAAATCAGCAAGGAAGCGGCACCCTCTCCCATTCTTTCTGTTTGATGGTTTCCTTAAAGCTGCACTTACATCAAAATGAACTTCAAGCAAAAAGGAAAGGAGAAAAACTCCAAGCATTTTGAAGTGTTTCTATTAAAATCCTTTTGGGTGTTATTTTCCAGCACTTGCCACCATTGAAAGGATCCCTTAGAGAGCATTTCTGTGTGAATCTAAATAAACTCTCTTTTCTTTCACTATTTCTTTCTGCAGCCTGTGTTTTCCCCTTATCATCTCTTATTACATAACATCAAGGACCCATATAGTCATTCAACATGGTCCCTTATGCAAAAAGTATCTAATCTAGGAGGATGGAAATATAGTGGCACAACTCATTGCTCTCTACAACTACCTGAAAGGAGGTTGTGGAGAGGAGGCAGCTGGGCTCTCCCAAGTGACAGGGGACAGGACAAGAGGGAATGGCCTCAAGCTCTGCCAAGGGAGGTTTAGGCTGAACACTAGGAAAAAACTTTTCACAGAAGGGGTCACTGAGTACTGGAACAGGCTGCCGAGGGAGGTGGCTGAGTCACCTTCCCTGGAGGGGTTTAAGGCACGGGTGGACAACGTGCTGAGGGACACGGTTTAGTGTTTGATAGGAATGGTTGGACTTGATGATCCCATGGGTCTCTTCCAACCAGGAGGTGCTGACCCTTCGACAGAGCTGGGTGTTGGGTATCTGGCAAGGGGAGACTAAATCGGATGCCACAGCAGGTGTCCTAGCGATGGGCAAACACCAGGCAACCAAGAACAAACTGTGCCAGCAACAGACACCTCTCCTCCCAAGGACAGAAAACGGTTGGAGCAGCAGACCTAAGCAAAGGAGAAAGGTGTTTCCAAACCAGTTTTGGTTCACTGGAAGATCCGCCTCACTCCTAAACTTAGCCAGAGGCATAGAGCTGGCAGTCAAGATAAATGTTGGGGGAAGACGTTTTGCAAGGTTTGGCTATGACTGAACAGTGGATATTGGGCTCAGAAATGGAGACTCCACTAGTAAGCTTTGTCTCGCCACAGGGAAGACAAGGGTTTCCCTTTGGTATCTCTTCACCCTTTCTGTTGCTCATTTCTCAGCCAGCTTCACCAGCCCTGTGGAGGAGTCACTGGGTTTGTGAAGAGGGAATGGATACCCACGGGGTAAACGGTAAATGATACCAAGGGAAGATGAGATGCAGGCAGAGCCACCCCTCTCACCCCCAGGACCATCCCCAGCCTGGATCAAAGCTCTCACCTGATCAGCTCCCGGAGGATGTCTGCGCGGCCCACACGCGCTGCATGGTAGACAGGGGTGCTGCGATGGTGCCGGCTTCCGTTGGGGTCAGCCCCAGCTTCCAGGAGGATCTTGGCACACTCAAGGTGGCCGTTGACCACGGCCACGTAGAGGGCAGTCTGCCCCTTCACGTCCACCAGGTCGATCTCAGCCCCTTTGCGGAGGAGGAAGTCAACGCAGGGGCCGTGGCCGGCAGTGGCAGCGATGCGCAGCGGCGTGCAGGGCAGCCACCCGCAGCACCACACTGACTTCTCGTTGATCCGGCTGACATCAGGAAAAGCATTAGGTCAGAGAGGGTCTCTGCATCCTTGCACTACCCCACCTACCCCAGCGCTGGACAAAAATGCTGGGAGAGCCCCAACAGCTCTCTTAAAGCTTTTCTTCACCATTTTTGGTATGTCACAGCAGCCCTGAAAAGCTCCCACCAATAAACTGAGGTAGCTAGAGATATGCCATGTACTGGAGCGGGGCCTGGAAGATGGGTTTTATCGTAACTCTGCAGCTGCACATACGCACCATGAAGGACAAAGCCTGCCTCAACACTCAAGAAAAAATTACCAATAAAAATATAAAATACTGCCTACTCCCTTTTCACAGGGAGATGTCCCAAATCAGAAGTCGCCAAGTTGGGGTCTACCCAGTTGCTCAAAAAAGGGCAGAAAGTCACTAAAGCAGCAGGGAAACAAGAAGAGGACATGGAAGCAATCACAGAATCACTACATTGGAAAAGACCCCCACTATAATCAAGTCCAACAATTCCTATCAGCCACTAAACCATATCCCTGAGCACTCCATCCACCTGTCTTAAATACCTCTAGCAATGGTGACTCAAACACCACCCTGGGCAGCCTGTTCTAGTGCCCAAGGACCCTTTCTGTGTTTTTTTTTTATTATGCTCAGCCTGAACCTCTTGGCTTGAGGCCGTTCCCCTTTGTCCTGTCCCCTGACGCTTGAATGAAGAGCCCAGTTCCCTCCTCTCTACAACCTCCTTTCAGGTAGTTGTAAAGAGCAATAAGGGCTCCCCTCAGCCTCCTCTTTTCAAGGTTAAACAACCCCAAACAACGTAGGGCAATACAGGCTTACATCCTTGTCACATCACTGGCAACATCCACACTCAGGAGGCTGCCATGGGATGACATAAACACAAATCCAATGAAACTCAGCCCTGCCAGCAAGGAGCAAGCTTGGGAGGTGTGGCCATCCAGCACTGAACAGTGTAAGCAGGCCATTAGCATCCTCGTTGGACAGCTCTACAGGAGTAAGAGCCTTGGAAGAGGCTCTTGGCACTGGCTGGTGGCTGCTGAGATCCCCTCTGAAATAACCTGTATTAGCCATCACACTCACCCAGAGCTCAGATTAGCCCTACAAATCTCAGAAACATCCAGTCCTCACACCCATATCCTCTGTAAATCAATGCAGGTACCATTTTAGCAGGAACATGCAGAGAAGGGAGTTCTTTAAGGCTAACATGGGCTAGCAGAAGTGCTCTTTAGTCAGCGCAGCAGTGGATTTGGTCTTCCAGTTCACTCTGCGTGGGCCCGTGTAACTGGTACAGGACCAAGCAGGTTTTACACAGTGCATTTATATTATCTGCTAGGACAGCAATGCCACAATTTTTTCCTTCAAACACATTTTAGGAAGAGGAGTGGCATAAACATCAAGCCTTCAGATGTTGTCTTATGATAAAAGTGCTCCCTCTAACCTTGGAGGTTTGGAGAGCTCCACGCCACACCTACCCCCAAAGAAGTCACTTCTCTTACTTCATCACCTGTGTGATGCTCCTGTAGGTCCAACCCTCCTCCTCCCATCAAACTTTACTGTTTCTTGCAGTGAAGGATGCCTGGCCCTGCTGCCACAGGTTTCCCATGCAGCATAGGACAAAAACTAAGAAAAAATCTCAGACCAAGGGTCCAGAGAGGCCCAGCTGCCCACATGATAGAAAGAGGGGTTCATTTTTGCTGAAAGGACACTTTCTGAGGCTAAGAGACATTTTACACTCTCTGTGGTGCAGGAATATTAATCAATCATCCCCACAGTCACAGCCCTAGCACTGGGCAGATTTTGTAACACAGGGTGTTTCAGATTTGTAGATGACACTAATCCCTTCTGCATGTTTCTCCCATCATCCGTAGGCTTCTGTTTTCATGGCATTACATTTCCACCCTGCTCTAAAAGGAGCTTGTGTTGCAGTCCGCAAACTGGCTTCAGATTTCCCTCCTGAGATACCACAGGAGACAATCTGAGGAGCAAGAGGAACATCCTCCCAACGAGTCCCACAAAACTGGTATAGGACGGAGTCTCAAAAAAGAGAAGAATGTGGGGAGGGTGTGGGCCAGCCAAAACCCTGGAAGCAGGACCTTGCAGCCTGGTGAGAATCTCCAGAGCCAGGGTGAGGCGTGGGCAGAGCAAGAAACCCCATCACTCCTGGATCACCTCACCCCGAATGGCCTCCACCTTGGAACTCCCCAACCTCTGGAAGCTCCTTCACCTTGGAAGACCCCCTCAACCCTGGAATCTCTTCACCCTGGAAGATCCCTCATCCCTGGAAACTCTTCACCCTGGGAAACCTCTCATCCCTGGTACCCCTTCACCTTGGAAAATCTCTCATCCCTGGTATCCCTTCACCTTGGAAAACCCCTCATCCCTGGAATCTCTTCACCTCTGGAAGTCCCCTCACTCCTGGAAGACACCCACCTTAGAAGCCCCTCTCACTTCTGGAAGCTCCCTCCCTTCTGATGACCCATCATCTTAGAAGACCCTTAACCTTCGGAGGCCCCTCACCTCTGGAAGTCCCCCTCATGTATGGAAGCTCCCTTTACCCCTGAAGACTCAACATCTTAGAAGACTCTTCACCTCTCAAAGCCCTTCTCATCCAGAGAAGTTCCCTCATGTCTGGAAGCTTCTTCACCCCTGAAGACCCATCACCTTAGAAGCCCCTTCACCCTGGAAGCTCCCTCATCCCTGAAAATTCCTCACCTCTGGAAGACCCCTACCTTAGAAGCCCCTCTCACCTCCAGGAGCCCCCTCATGTGTGCAAGCTCCCTTACCCCTAAAGGCCCATCATTTTAGAAGCTCCCTCTCCCCTGGCCTCCCCTCTGACCCCTGTGAGCCCCCCACCTCTGGAAGCTCTCCTCCTGCAGCAGGCTCTTGAGGGTGGGCAGGTCCCCCACATAGGCTGCATCGTGCAGGCGGGTGTCCTCGCAGTGCTCTAGGGGGTGGTCGCAGAACTGCTCCCGCAGCCATTCCTTCAGGTTCCGACCTGCACTGGAGAGAGCGCAGGGGGGAGATGGGGCTGAGACCCTGAGCCCTGACCAGAGGCTGAGCCCTGCTCCAGCCACCCCTTGTCCCCTTCCCTTCCCGCTCCTGATGTTACCTGTACCCTACGTTCCTCACCAGTTCCCCCCAATTCCCTGCCTGCTCCCCTCTTCTTCCTCCCATTCTCTGCCTGTTCCCCAACATTCCCTGACCACCCCACTACCTCCCCTTAGAACTCTGCCTGTTCCACCCTTTCCCTGTCCATTTTCCACCCTTTCCCTGTCCATTTTCCACCCTTTCCCTACCCATTCTGCCCCTTCCCCTGCCCATTTCCCCCTCTTCCCTGCCCACCCCATTATCTCATTTCCCCCCTTTTTCCTGCCCACTTCCCCCCTTCCCGACCTGTTTCCCCCTTCCCTGTCCATTTCCACTCCTTTCCCTGCCCATTTCCCCCATTTCCCTTTTTCCTGCCAATTTCCCTTTTCTCTGTCCACCCCATTATGTCCTCATTCCCCCCTCTTCCCTGCCCATTTCCTCTCTTCCCTGCCCATTCCCCCCTTTTCCATGCCTGTTTCTCCATTCCCCTCCCCGTTTTCCCCTTTTCCTTCCCCATTTCCCCCATCTCCCCTGCCTGTTTCCCTCCTTTTTCCCTTTTCCCTGCCTGTTCCCCCTTTTCCCTACTCGTTTCCCTCTTGCCCTGCCCATTTCCACCCCTTTCCCTACCCGTTTCCACCATTCCCCTGCCCATTTCCCCCTTTTTCCTTGCTCTTTTCCCCCTTGCCCTGCCCGTTTCCACCCTTCCCCTGCCCACTTCCCCTTCTCATTTCCCCTTTTCTTGCCCATTTCCCCCCTTTTCCTTGCCCATTTCCCCCTTGCCCTGCCCATTTCCCCCTTTTTCCTTGCTCGTTTCCCACTTTTCCCTGCCCATTTCCCCTTCCCTTATTGGTTTCCCCTTTTTCCTTGCCCGTTTCCCCGCTTCCCCCCGCCGGTTCCCCCATTACCCGCCTGCTCCCCGCCGCCGGGGGGCCCTCCCGCCGCCATCCGTCCGCCCTCCCGCCGGGGCCGCCGCCTCCCTCGGTCCCTCCCCCCGCCCCGAGCGGCGCTGCCGCCGCGCCGCTTCCTGCCGCCCGTTAAGGTGGCTCCGGCGGGCGGGAGAGGGCGGGTCGGCCGGAGCGGGGCCTCCTTCGCACCGCCTTCCCTTCCCGTTGCTTTTCCCTTCCCTCGCCATCCCTCCCCTTCCTTCGCTCCGGAATGTTCCCGTTGCCCCTTGTCCCGTCACTGGGCACCACTGAAGAGAGTCTGTCCCCGTCCTCCCGAACCTCGCCCTTTAGATACTCATCAGCATTGATGAGATTCCCTCTCAGTCTTCTCCGTGCTGAATAGGCACCTCGACTTTTCCCACTAAGAGATGCTCCAGTCCCCTCTTCAGCTTTGTGGCCTCCACTGAACACTCACCAGTAGTCCCTTGTCTTTCCTGAGCTGGGAAAAGCAGTTTAGAATCACAGAATCACTAGGTTAGAAAAGACCCATCGGATTATCAAGTCCAACTATTCCTATCAAACACTAAATCGTGCCCCTCAGCACCTCGTCCACCCATCTTTTAAACACCTCCAGGGAAGGTGACTCAACCACCTCCCTGGGCAG
>WAAB01004755.1:0-19580 GCA_013389865.1 Piaya cayana | reverse complement strand
CTCCAGAGCCTCAACATCCTTCTTGTGGTGAGGGGCCCAGAACTGAACACAGGATTCAGGAAGCGGTCTCACCAGTGCTGAGTGCAGAGGGATAATGACCTCCCTGGACCTGCTGGTCACACTGTTTCTGATACAAGCCAGGATGCCATTGGCCTTCTTGGCCACCTGGGCCACTGCTGGATCATGTTCAGTCCCTGTCAACCAACATCCCCAGGTGTCTCTCCTCCTGGCAGCTTTCCAGCCAGACTTCTCCTAGTCTGTAGCTGCACAGGGTTGTTGTGCTCCAAGTGCAGGACCCGGCATTTGGCCTTGTTAAACCTCATCCCGTTGGTCTCTGCCCAGCAGTCCAACCTGTTCAGATCCCTTTGGAGCCTCCCGACCCTCCGTCCAGCTTAGTGTCATCTGCAAACTTGCTAAGGGTGCACTCGATGCCTTCATCTAGGTCATTGATAAAGACAATGAACAGGGCTGCACCCAGCACTGAGCCCTGGGGACACCACTTGTGACTGGCCTCCAGCTGGAGTTAACTCCATTTACCACCACTCTCTTTGTTTCCCAAAGACAAAAGATGTAGAGCAGGTTTTCTGTGGTCATATTGCCCTCTTTGTCCCCACAACACAGATCCTCCTGTCTCCTGTGGGTGAGCCCTCAGATTGCTGCTAACGCTTTAGAAGCACCAAGGGAGGAGAAGGCGTATGGAAAGATGCATGCACACACTCCAAGAAGGTCTGGAAGCAAAGTTGTTTGCATCAAATCCAACCCTCTCCCAGGACAATGCTCACAGGTGAGCTGACAGAGCAGGTCATTGTGTTGGCTCCCTGGTGCAGAGCCACTCTCGGAGCATCTGAAACTCCCCTTGGCTTCTGAGTCACTGCTGCCATAGCAGAATAATGCTAACCCACCTATCTTTCCTGCTGCTCTGTAGCAGGATATCAGTCAGAAGACACCAGACTCTGGCTGCAAACCTGGTTTTCTGTAACTGTTCTTATTTGGGTTCAAGCAATCTGGAGGAGAGAAGCACAATCCGCAAATTGAACCCATTTGCCTTGTCCAGTGGGGACAGGAATTGATGGGATTTTTCAGAAGCCATCGGTGCTGGCCAGCATTGCCACCTTCCCCTGCCTGCAGTCCTGATGCCATTAGACAAGGCGGATCCAAGGCCAAGAAACATCCCCTGGAATCAATCAGCTGCCAGTCTGGAAACCTGACTCAACCTCTGTTTGGCCCTCCTTGAGTCAGAGGGACCAGATCTGGAAAGCAGACAATGGGACTGGGCTCCAGCCCGTCGCTTGACCTGTGCTCTCCAACGCTTGTGAAAGGCTTTCTAGGACTGGGATGGGCTCTGAGGTGGACTCGCCTACGCACCTCCCACTCTTTAAGAGACACCTTTGCTGATTTTGCAAGCATCTTGTGTTCGCTGGGTCATGGAGCAGACTCACCACCCTCCAATGGGCTCCTCTGTGAGCAGCACATTCCTTCCTTGGTTTCTAACCCCAATCTACAGCTGGAGAGGCTGTGTGTGACCCTCTCTGTGCCAGCTCACCATGTACATCTCAGTTCTCGGTTGCTGTGACGATGATAGTGCAAGACAGACCAGAGCTGCTTTCTACATTGTCTGCAGCCCTTACAGATTTAACGCAATTGGATTTAATGAGCTCCTCCAGCTGCAAAGCACTGTCTTGGACTGCTGGCCAGCAATGAGGTCACATCCAGAGGAAAAAGGCTGGTTGGTCCACAGGCTTTCATACATTTGGCTTCTGACCAAAAGTCGTGGTGCCTGTGTGCCCAAGGAACAGAAACCTTTGTACTTCAGTGCCTTCAGCAGGAACACGATGCCAATTTCCAAAGCTCTCAGGAACAGGGCATTCCTGCTCACAACAATTTAAAATAGATTTGTTTACTCACTGTGTCATTTGGAGCTGATGCTTTGCTCTTCTCCCATGGGTAAAGGCAAGAAAGGGGAGCAGAGGATGCAGCAGTGTTTACTTGGGATATGGTAGTTGTCCCCATGGACAAAGCAGAGCCCCAGTGCTGGTAAACAACAGACAAAGCTGGAAGGCCAGGATCTGGATTGCTCGTGATTCAAAGTTCTTTCAGTTCTTCTTATAGAAAATGCCTCCCTTTAACCACTCTCTTCTATCTCATCCACATATTTATGTTTTAATGTGCTCACAGACACACTGCAATATAAGGCAGAAAGTTTTTACATATCAGATCCCATTAGATTCTCTAAAATCATAGAATTATTAAAGTTAGAAAAGATCCCTATGAACATCCAGATCAACCATCAACACAACAGCACTGTGCCTACTAAACCATGTCCCAAACTGCCCCATCTGCATGTTTCTTGAACACCTCAAGGGATGGTGACTCCACCACAACCCTGGGCAGCCTGTTCCAATGCTTCACCACTCTTGCAGTAAGGAAATTTTTCCTAATATCCAATTAAACCTCTTCTGGCGCAACATGAGGCCACTTCCTCTCATCCTGTCACTATATAAACTGTCACTATATAAACCTCTAGCAGAGGTTTGTCTCCTGAACTAGGGGGGTTTTTTCATCCCATAATCCTGATACTCATCAGCAAATGCTTCCTGCAATTGGAACACGGTAAAGTCCATGGACTGTTTATAAAACTGCAAAAGGCAGTTGCTGCCTTTTTGAGGTGCACCAGGCAAACCCTCCACTAGCACAAGACAGCAAGGCTCCAGAGGAATCAGGTTCTGCTGGCTCGCTGTCTTAGAGCACGGGGCATATTTCTTCTCCATGCCTGCCCTGGCCAGGCCCACCACAAAGGATGAGTAGCCAGGGCAGGTGAGCTGACTTGGCCCTTCTTCCCTCCCTGGCCAACAGTTCTTTATCTGTGGGTGGCCTTTCGGATTGCTGCACTGATTCCACCCCGCTGGAAAACCGATCCATCCAGAAACAGAGGCCAATGACTCTCTCAAGGAGTGCTTCCAGTATCTAAAAATAGCCAGTAATCCAGCACAGCCAACATACACTGACTCGCTCATTAGGCAAGACCTTTTCTCCAGGCCCTAACACTGAAAAAAACAAAAGTAAAAAGAAAAAAAAAAAAAGAAACTCCTTCTGATTTTCCAGTGGAGCCCTCAGCCATAGCTCTACCATCCCACCATATTCATTAATGTTCATGGATACCCTTCCTCAGCAGACAGATCCTCCCACATGTCATCCTCTCCCAACCGTGCTCCTCGTTCTCCAAGTGAAACAGGGAGTTTGCCCATGCTAACCCCATCCCACTTCTGAAAACAGGGTTCTGGATTCCCATTAAGCACTATTCACGTTGAAGTTAGCCCATCTACTGGGGCACCACTAGAGAGTCCCTGCCCCACGGGACCTACCCTCCAACGTGCTCCTCTTTGTACAGGCCACCTTCCCGCGTCCCATGCCAGCAGCCCCACAGCCCGGGGTGGTCTCCTTTCTGCAGGGTGGCAGCCCGTGTGAGCAGTGTGTGCTCAGAACACTAAGACCACAGGGTGCAGACGTATGAAGACCCATGGCTTAACCCTTCTTTCTGCACTTTGTCACAGGGATTACTGCAAACAAGAGTTTCCAATTTCAGGGCTGTGAAAGCCCCCTCTGTGGATCCAGAAGGTCTGTCTCACCTGAACATGTTAGAGGAGAAGAGAGAGAGAGCAGGGGTTTTCTCCTATTAACCTACTGCTTTTAGTTCCTGGAATTAAGCCAGCGGTTGCATTTGGAGCCAGACTGCGCAGCACAAGCCCAAGAAGAGCAATGTACATTCTTCTCTCTCATTTCTGGAGTAACAAGGACATCTTGAGAGTCTTGCAGCCAGGTGGGGTTCTCTGTTCTGTGACTGAAGAGCACAATTATTTATACATGGTGCTAAAACAAGTGATTAATCCCACCACCATCTCCAACGCCCTTTCCAGAGGCACCACCTTTTAAATCCCCCAAGGTTCCTCCAAGACCTGCCAAGCAGCAGAAGAAAGCTGCATTATGAAATACTTAACATTTGTAGCTGCTTCGGTGCCAGAGTAACAGTCAAGCTGTTCATTTTAAAGAAAAAAAAATGGAAAGAAAGAAAAAGAAAGAAAGAAAAAAATGCTGTAACCATAACTGTAATTCACGCTTAGCTCAGTCTATAAAACTTCTCCCTTCCTGGATCTAAGCCAAGAGCTTGAATTTGTAGTGAACTCTAAAGTTAAGTTGCCCTGGTGATAAATGCATCTGTGGGGAAAGAGAGGGGGGGAACATCCCCCGCACCCCCCCCCCCCCAAAGTTTTAGCACAGTTCAACATTTTTGTGTAGAATTTGTATAGTTTCTAAAGTGGACACAGAAATGTACATTGTCAAGGGGCTGCAGAAGAAAACAGAAATGAGAGATGGGCGGAGAACTAAATTCCAGCATACGGGACTGCCATGAAGACTGGGGCTGTGATCACAGACAAAACCACAGATAGGTCACTTGGAGTCCAATAAGTTAATTATGCTATAAATGGGCCTTGACATACCTAAATTCAAACATCTTCAAGGAAAGGAGGTAGGACTGAAGCCTCCGCTATATTTTTGTTGTAGTTTGAGCTTCCAGTAGGTGTCCAGGACTCTGCTCCTTCAATTCTGACCATGACAAAGTGGAGGACGTGACGTGAAGTGGAGGCTGTAACACCACAGAAAGGCAGAGATGAGAAAATCCCACCCATCCCTCCTCTTCAGAGCAGCACAAAATGAATGGGCGATGAACGGTGACCCTGCTGCTCCCAGCAGGCTGGTTCAATCAGTCCTGCAAAAGAGGAAAGAGGGTTAAATGCAAGTAAAGAACCACCAAGATAAACACAGATAAAACCGGTAGCCTGGATGTGGGTGCTGGCAGGTCAAGAACACCTCACCTGACCCAACACTGTCTCAAAGGAATGTTTACCCTGGCTTTACCATGCAGTGACACCATTAAAGAAAAGATGGCAAAAAATGTATTTCATACTGATTGTACCCAGAGAGGTGTGGGTCATGCCACATCTCTGATCCTTGGATGCTTGCTGTTTAGTATTTTTAGCCTTGACCAGCAGGTGACTGTTTATAAGGAGACAGGACAATCATCATCTTACATTCCCCTTTCATTCTTCCCAATAGAATTGTGGGACCACCTGAGAGAGCGAGGAATTTCACGCTTATTTCTCATTGTTTTCCTAAACTTAATTTTGTTAAGGCCACAAAAGCCTCCGGCTCTAGAAACCCTTTTTCAGTAGCCCAGTACTATCCTGCATGAACTCCTCAGGAAAGCCAAGCTCAAAGCACAAAAGACCCAAGGAAGCGCTTACACCAGTCCAGTGCCTCAGGCATGCCCAGCGTGTGAGAGAAGATGGAGCACATACCTTGGCCACAGGTCCCCAGCTCATGGAGCAAGCATCCTTACAACCATAAAGTCATTAAAGATTGGAAAAGACCTCAAAGAACATTGAGACCAATCCAACACCCTCCATGCCTACCAAACCACATCCCAAAGCACCACATCTACGTGTTTTTTAAACAGTACCAAGATGGGGACTCCATCACTTCCCTGGGCAGCCTGTTCCAGTGCTTAATCACTCGTGGTAAAGAAATTATTCCTTTTCTAAACATCCACTGGTGCAACTTGAGGCTATTTCTTCTTATCCTATTGCTTGTTACCTGGGAGAAGAGACCAAAACCCACCCTACCACCACCTCCTTTCAGACAGGTATAGAGAGTGATAAAATCTCCCCTAAGCCTCCTCTTCTCCAGACCGAACACAAGTTCCCTCAGCCACTCCTCATAAGCCCTGCACTCCACAACCTCCACCTGCTCCATTGTCCTTCACTGGACGTGATCCAGCAGCCTAATGTCCTTCTTGTACTCAGGGGCCCAAAATGACCCTCCCGGGTGCATTACTGTGATCGGGCTATCATTATCAACAGCTTGAGGCACCATCAGAGACATCCCCAGCACATGGCAAGGGAAACACCAGTGGAGTTTTTATCACCGTTTTCCTGGAGAAATGGTCATCTGGAGCCTTCCTCTGATGGCAGATGTGGGAACATGAAAGGAGAAGCAGGCGCCTCCTTTACCTCAGTCAACAAACGAAACACCTCCTTGCAGGCAGGTTAGAAAATAACATAAAATCTGCTGAGGACAAGTTTCCATTGACGGCAATGAGCTGCCCAGAAATGAGTCACGCAGGAACATTTCAGTCAAACCTCCCCCACTCCCACCAGGGAATTTGCAGACAAAAGAGGTTTATTTACATTTTTTTGCTATTTTTTTCTGTTCAGAAAATATTCAGATTTTGATGGGAAAATAAAACTGGAAAGCTTTTTTCCCCTTCGTTTTTGCCCTTTGAAAAATTTCTTTCACCACCTGCGTGGAATCATCAGAAGAAATACCTTGAGGAAAAGCAAGAGCAGGAGAAAAAGGAGCTGTAAGAGCTGGGGAGGAGAACAGTTCGTTTCCAACATACACAACGCACGTGCAAAACACTTCTCTGAGTCTGGCCATTGTGCACTTCACACCGTGGCCCTGAGCAAATCTGTCTTCAGCCCCTGCACAGTAGAATTTGCACCCAGGACTACACCCCATTTCTCACAGAGGAGAAGTGGACAGGTTCCACCAAGCAACGAGATAGAGCAGGTTTCATCCTCAGGCAGGTGGCCTGTGTCTGCTCACAGTGTTGAAAAATTCCAAAGATACTGTGCTCAACTGCAAACCAAATGGCTAAAGCCTCCGGAGGGTTTTTCCATTTGTGAAGTTAAGGGATCAAGGGAAAGTTAGGAGCGTGTTAAATGTGTGTGCGCCCTGGCTGTTAAATGATCAGAGGAAAAGAAATCAGTTATGGAAAGTATATCTGCATAGAAATGAGGAGGGAAACTCCTACCGCAGTGAGAACTATCCAGCACCAAGGACTATGGATTAAAACAATAAGTAGAGGTGATGTGGGATGGGATACCCGGCTTCGCCGAGTGCCTAATGCCCAGCCTTTAGTGGTTTTTTCCCTTCCCTGTTCGACCTATGGCTCTGATTCCTTTTACCAGGCAGATACATCCCTATGTAAACCTGAGAATAGAAATCCTTCCCTGTTTCATACATTTCCTTCAACAAACCAAATAGACTACATGCACTTGTAAGAACAGTTTTTGAAATAGGTATTTCCATCAGGTTTAGATAAGATGCTGGCTCCAGCAGGACCAAAATTAATCCCCAAATTGAGCAAAGAAGAGACTGTGACACAATTTGCTAGATGATTTGGGAATGTTTGTCCTTCACTTTATTGGCACAATTACTGAAGACATTGAAAATGTATTACGTATAAACTCCTAAGCAAAAATGTGAAATACTAGGCAACTCCAATGCTTTCATATAAGCTACAGCAAGGCTGTAGAATGTCTCTAGCAAAGGAAAGACCCAGTACAGGCCTGGGGATTTCTTTATCACCAACAGAGTGTAATGCAGAGGAGACAAGTCTCATCTGAAAAATGTTTCCTGTTCTTAAAATGTTAAACAACAACAGATAAGATCAGAATCTTTGCTCGAAGTTAGTTAGTCAATTGGTCTCATCCTCTTTTCTTCTGGAACAGAATCTGCAATACACTCAGATGTGCCCACCAAAGAGCTACCATCAGCTTACTCATCAGCTAAGAGTCCATGGGTGGACACCTTTCCAGCCAGCAGCATATCATCTCCATCCTCCAAAAGGAGGAGAACCTAATATTATAGGAATAATTTCCATATATTCATAACCACCAAACATTTGCATCAGTGGGAAGCAAATTGAACTCAAAGCAGCAAGACCAGCTTGTCTCAAGGCAAGGCTGCGGTTTAAGAAGCTGAGGGCAATGCACGTAAAAAGAAAGCAGACTGCTCCTCATAGGATCTAAGTTCCCACCTCTGCCTTGTGCTTCATGATCTCTGATGCTCTCTGAGCCACCGTGTCCCACCCTTAATGGGAAGATGAGGATTTCCTAACCCCTGTGCCATAGAAAGAGCCAGGGATGCTGTAAAAGGCACTCAGATTTCATTCAAATATATACTGGGGACTTTATAATTGGGTCAAAAATTTTGAAATTGTGGATGGGAAGGCAAAAATGAAAGAACTGAACACATTAATTGGTTTTAATGCTTTGTAAAATCAATTCAGATCAGGGACTAACAGAGAGACCTGACTCCCGATTTCCTAATGCTTATTGCTGGCAATGCTGGCATGACACTTCCTCTGCCTTTTGACTTTGTTTGAAGGTTTGTCAGGCAAAGAACATGGTTTATTCTGTGAATGTGCAGTGCCAAGCCCAAAGGGAGCAGGAATTACACTGAACTCCTGGCATTTGAATGCATCTGTCTTTTCTGCATCAGTGCATCCACACTGCACATTGCTGGGCTTTCTTACTTCACTCCAAAGATGTAAAATGTCCCAAACTAGTGTTTTTCTCCTGCCATACAGAGAAGTCAAACAGTGAATAGTTATAAAAATCATAGGATGATTTGGGTTGGAAGGGACTTTTAAAGATCATCTAGTCTGACTCATGAAGGCACGTCAGGCAGTCCAGAACCAGGCCCAAAGGTGCAGCTCCCAGTGACTGGAACAGGACTTCTCTCTCAAATAAGGTCTGCATGAAATTTGGTCTCACCAGCATTAAGCAACAAACCTGTGTTAGTGATAAAGTCTTGCTGAGTCACCCATGGTAGCATCCACACCTCCACTTTCCTTCAGAGGCTGCACTTTTGGAGATGCTTGACTTCATCGCTGCATCCAGTTAGGAACAGGCATCACGATCTCCAGTGATGGACATCTGTGAAGAAAGCAGGCTGTGAAAGTAGCAAGTTCTGGCAAAAGCTAGAAAGTGCCATTAACTGAAAAACAAGCATGGGACTATGCAAAAATAGGAGACCGTTTCATAATGTGCTCACATAAACAGATGAATTAAGCCTGCTCTCCAGACGGCTCTAGCTATATCTGCCTTGCGAGTGCTTGACTTTCCCACCTTAACACTGTGCTATTAGCCTGCTTTTTTTTTTTTTTTACCCCGTGCATTGTATATAGAAAATACAGCCGCCCGCATGCACCTCAGCTCAGCAGTAAAAGAATCCCAGTGTTGAGTGAGTGCAGGCACTTACGGGCTGACACAGAGTCCCCGCTGCAATCACAGGGGTCTCTTTATAGAGGGGCTCTCTGGGCACGCAAGACCTGGGCCAGCCTAACCGAATCAGCAGAGAAAAATAAACATCCTTCTCTTGGAAGTGCCTAGCACAATTTCATTAAGCCAGGCTACGACTGCGAAGGAGCCGGATGTATGTTTATTGAATTGAGCCCGAGGAGAATAAAAGGGGGAAAGAAGCCCCTGGCTGCTACGGTGAGGGGGGAGGATTTAAGGAAACTAAACAAAGTGAGAACAACCCCCCTGCTCAAATCCCAGGGCTAAAAAAAGAAACTACAAAGTCATTCTCAGACGTGATTTCTGCGGAGGGTAATGTGAACATGCTGCGGTTTTAAAACAATTAAATGAAGAAAGGTGTCTTTTGGAAAGAGGGGCACAAGAATTATGAGCGTGTTTCCAACCGGCGGCATTTCTGCCTGTTTTACAGCTCACTCTGGACACCAGCCTACCTCCGAGGTGGAGTGTGAACATAAAACATTTCCCCGATTGTTTTCCCCGCTCCGATGCGGCGATGCCGAACAGCTGCGGAGCGACGCGCGGGCGGCCTTCCCTGGCCTGGCTTTCCCTTGCGGTGGCAGGGCGCTGGGGTTTAGAGCTAATTAAGGCATGAAAATTGACTCTCGACTCCACACATTTAACCACCTCCCCTTGCTCCCAGACCTTTCCAGGGAAGAGGTTTCTGTTTCAAGCTATTTCAGATCAAACCCTGTTCATTTTTGGTTTGTTTTGGTTTTTTTCTTGTTGGAAGTGGCTCCAGAGAGGCCATTTAAAATGTTTCAGTTACCAAAAGTCAGCTTCCAGTAAAGAAATAACACTGACTGCTCTGATAATTCCTCTCACAGTTTCCCTCCCCTCCCTCAAGCATTGCAACCTTTCTTTTAGCAAATGTCCTCAGCACAGGAAGGACATGGATCTGTTGGAGCAAATCCACAGGAGACCACAGAGGTGATCTGAGGGCCGGAGCATCTCACCTGTGAGGACAGGTTGGGAGAGTTGGGTTTCTTCAGCCTGGAGAAGAGAAGGCTGCAAGGAGACACTACAGCAGACTTCCAGTACTGAAAGGGGCTCCAGGAAAGCTGGGGAAGGGCTCTTTATCACAGAGTGCAGGGCGAGGACAAGGGGGAATTGTTTTAAGCTGAAAGAGGGGAAATTGAGATGAGATCTTAGGAAGAAATGTTTTCCTGTGAGGGTGGGGAGGCCCTGGCGCAGGTTGCCCAGAGAAGTCGTGGCTGCCCCATCCCTGGAGGTGTTTGGGGACAGGCTGGATGGGGCTTGGAGCAACTGGACCCAGTGGGAGGTGTCCCTGCCCACAGCAGAGGGGTTGGAACTGGATGATCTTTGAGGTCTCTTCCAACCCAAACCATTCTATCATTCTATTATTCTATAAATTGACCCCAAGTTCTTACCTCTCCTGGACTGGACTTAGAAACGTCACCCAGCTCTGCTTGATGGAGATACAGAAAATACAGCCAGTTCTGCCTGAAGGACATGGAGAAGTTACATTGGTGATCAGACCAGCAATATAGCAATAGCAATAATAGCAGTAAAAAAAACCAAAACCTATACTGAAATTCCACAGGTATGAAAATGTAATTTTAGCTTTTGGCTTCTGTTCCTACTAAGAAACAATAAAAGGATAAATGAACCAATTAAATGAAAAACAAATGGTACCTAACCAAGTATAACAAATTCTAACATGAACAATGGCATGCACAGGAGCAGCCAGAGAAGATGGGCGTGCAGGACATGGATCTGTTAGACTGAGTCCAGAAGAAGCCATGAAGATAACCCAGGGAGAAGCACCTCTTCTACGAGGACAGGCTGACAGAGTTAGGATTGTTCTGCCTGGAGAAGAGCAGCCTCCAGTACTGAAAGAGGCTGTAGCTGGGGAGGGGCTGTTGGTCAGGGAGTGCAGGAACAGGACGAGGGGGAACAGTTTTAAGCTGAAAGAGGGAAGATTTAGATTAGAGATCAGGAGGAAATGGTACAGGTTGCTCAGTGCAGTGGTGGCTGCCCCATCCCTGGAGGTGTTCAAGGCCAGGTTGGATGGGGCTTGGAGCAACCTGATCCAGTGGGAGGTGTCCCTGCCCATGGCAGGGGGGTTGGAACTGGATGATCTTTAAGGTCCCATCCAACTCAAACTATTCGATGGTTCTTTGCCACAGTGCTGATTCCCTCCTGCAAGAGCCCAGCAACTGCTTCCCCTTGGCTCTCTAAATCACTCCCTGAACATATCAAGCGATGACCCTCTCACAACCCCACTGTAGCTGCAGGAGCTGACAGGCAACACTGCAAGATGCCACAACAGGAAAAACACCTCTAGCAGGTCAGGCTTATCGCAGCCCGCTTTTAATATCAGCAGCATCCCTTCCTCAGGTCAGGAGTGTCACGTTACACAGTCCTGGTGCGAGAAGTGGGAAGGAAAGACAGCATAGCTTCTCAAGAATATTTTAGCTGGGCTATAAATACTGATCAAGCAGGCTGCCTTCCCTACCTGACGCTTTGCAAAGCTCCTCCAAAACCAGAAAAATACATAAGGAAAATGCTACCCCCTGCTTGGCTTCAGGCTGCAACATCTCTGTGCCCTTGAGGAGCCTTTTGCAGAGAAGAGGGGTGTTGTAGCCTGGGAGCTTCGCAAAGCTGAGTAAGTAGATTTGCCACATGTTACTGGCCTGGGTGTGCAGGCTGGGGGCCAGAGATGATTATTATTCTTAATTACCTGAGTAGATTTGGGAGCACCAGTGCTCCCTGCACAATGCAGAGATGAATCAATACAAACCTTTTAAGGCTTCGTTCCTCAAAGCGTGGAAATTCTAATACAATGCAGTTGTCTTCTTTTTGTTGTTTGTTTCTTTAAACAAAAGCTTAAAAAAAGTAAATGGTAAGAAAGGCAGAAAAACTACATCTGGTTGTCACCAGAATCTATGGGGTATGGAATCTGATACCCATTGCCTTTATCTGCTCAGGGTTTGACAAGTAAAAGAAGCAGATTATGGTAGATTTTCAAAGCCTTTTTAACGGCGCAGATAACTGGAAAGCTGAATACTCCGGTCTCAGCCTTATTAAAAGCTATTTTCATAACCATAAACTAAAAGAACAATGTCTCATTTTATAATTAATACGTATTGTTATTAATAGATTTAAACAAAGCTGGCTTTCATTCCTTTATTAGTGGTGCATTTGGTGAAGCACTTAAAGGGGCCAGTCCAGTGTACACATATAACTGTTTTAATTACATCCTGTGAATTTATTTTTCCAGGGAGAAATATTTCTCAGGGAAAATGTCTATAAAAGTAACTTTAGAAGCAATGTAATTTTGTGTGTGTTTCCTATAGGAAATCTGTTTAGTTTAAGTCCCAGGTTCTAACACTCTCTTTTATACAGCAGTGTGGCCTGAAGAATGCTGCTGACAGCCCCGTTAAATCCTCGTATCTCTTCTGAAATGAAACTGCTGATGGATTTGTGAGTAGTATCTTCATGGGACTTTGCCTCCTCCCTTGCGACTGGATTTTGCCTGCAGAACAACTCCTTCGCAGACATCCCCCCCAGAAGGAGCCATCGGACCTCAACAGGCACTCCAGGTGTTGATTTACATGCCCACGTTGCTGTTGTATTTGTTATTTTTACTGTCCCTTATTTAACCAGGGACAGCCCCACAGGAGCTTGACTGCAGTTTCCCAGATATAAGAAGAAAAACTTTATGGATTTCACAGCCATCAAAGTGAGAGTTCCCAGGAAATGTATCCTCCAGGAGGGGCTTTGGTCAGGCTGGAGTGTTTATTTCATTCCCCTTATAAGTGGCAAAGACAGCTGGAAACTCCAGCCCACAGCCACTTTGTCACCCTTAAACTCATTTCTGGAGCTTTTACCTATCATTTCACTTTCTAACTTTATCCTAACCTTGAAGAGTTAGCAATCAGCAGCATTTCATTGCCCTGCCAAGAAAGAATCCATGTTAAGCTGGGTGACTGAGTGCAGACTAGAGGGACAGGCACACTCCGGCTCCTTGGTCCTGTCTGGCTCTTCTCTGTAGAAAACAGGCTGCTCTCCATTTGGCATGAGTCTGTCTCTGTCTGCAGACATTACTTGAGTTCTGCCTGGGATTCTGGTCACACCAGATCTTCAGCAGCTTTGACTTTTAACACAAGGTGAGCGAAAAGCTATTATCTCCCTACTGCTGGAGGCTGTAAATGAGCTTTTTCTTCCCTGATACTCATTAGGACTTAGCTCATCCTGCTCAGGTTTTGCCCTATGCCTCATCATGATGGAAGAGCAGCACCCTGGTGAGAAGACTGATGTACCAGCACCATGATGTCCTGCTTGGAAAGACTTTCTCTACCTTGCATCCGCAGGACGCTGATGGGAGGGGTTGCACCAGGTCACCTTGGAGAGGAGAGCATCTTTGAGGATAAGGGCCTAGCTTCTAAGAAAGCCAAATGAAGGCAAAAGCAGCTCTTTCTCTATGTAATGATGAGGAATTGGACACTCTAGGGTGGCCTGTTGCCAGAAAGAGATTTCTAGCACAAAGCACATGTGACCTTTCCCAATCTGCACATGGAGTGTGGCACTTGGTTTTCTTCTAAGACACTTGAAATAAGGTCTGCTGCCGTGCACCCTGAGCCCAGTGCTGCAGCACAGGAGATGCATTAGGATGTGGGACGGCGACAAGAGGTGTGCAAACAGGCACAGGTACAAGGGTAGAGTCATTTTTCCTCACACTCTGGCCTCCAGGAGAGTGGCCAGCTGTACAGCAGTCCAGGTTTACTGGAGAAAAAGACCATATGGCTGGAAATTTCTGATGGCAGCAGTTGTCCTAATTATAGTTCACCAGCTTAGGAGAAGACAGCGTCTTCAAGCTGAGTCACGTTCTGCTGCTTCTGTTCTCCCAATTGCCTTGGGTTGATTGGCCACTGCCTTCAAAGCCGCCCTAACCTTGCTGTGCTGCCAGATCCTTTGTCAGAAACATCTTCCTTCCTTTTCCTCTCCATCATTAAATCAGAAGTAAATCATAGAATCACTAAGGTTGGAAAAGATCTCTAAGATCATCAAGTCCAACCATCAGCAGCCCACCACTGTGCCTACTAAACCATGTCCCAAAGCACCTGATCAACGAGTTTTTTGAACACCTCCAGAGATGAGGACTCCACCACTGCCCTGGACAGACTGTGCCAGTGCTTCACAACTCTTTCAGTAAAGAAATTTTTCCTAATAGCCAATCTAAACCTCCCCTGGCACAACTTCAGGCCAATTCGCCTCATCCTATCACTTGTTACTTGGGAGCATGGGGTCTTGCAAGTAGGTGTGATCAGCTCTCTGTGAACTTATTCAGCTCTCGCTGCCGTAAGGTTTCACCACCTTGAAAATTACATCCTTCCAGAACAGAGACAAAAGGCTCCAAGTCACTTCAGACATGGGAAAAAAAACCCAAAATACAGACAAATTAGCTTTCCCATATGCAGAGGATGGTGGATCAGCTTTGCCAGCTATAAAAACCTGTCCTGGTTACTCACCCACTGTGGTGACAGGATACTTTCACTGTTCACTTGAGACAGTACATTAGAAGTACTACAAATTAGCCTGTAAGGACCATTCTTTAACTGCGGGAAACGAGTCTTTCAATGCCACACTGCCAAATACACTTATGAAACACGCAGAAAGCACTGTAGGTCAATAACACATGAGGAGAATCATAGAACAACTAGGTTGGAAGAGACCCACTGGATCATCAAGTCCAACTATTCCTGTCAGTCACTAAACCATGTCCCTCAGTACCTCATCCACCCATCCCTTAAACACCTCCAGGGAAGGTGACTCAACCACCTCCCTGGGCAGTCTCTAACAGTGCCCAATGACCCTTNAGATGCCATTGGCCTTCTTGGCCACCTGGGCACACTGCTGGCTCATGTTCAGTCGCTGTCAACCAACACTCCCAGGTCCCTCTCCTCCTGGCAGTTTTCCAGCCAGACTTCTCCTAGTCTGTAGCTGCACAGGGTTGTTGTGCCCCAAGTGCAGGACCCAGCATTTGGCCTTGTTAAACCTCATGCATTGGACTCAGCCCAGTGATCCAGCCTGTTCCGATCCCTGTTCAGTTGCACCCGATTATATGAAAATGCACGTCTCCCACAGGCAGAGAAGCAGGCAGTATTTATCCCAGGGTGCATCAAGCACAGCACTGCCAGCTGGTCGAAGGACATGGTTGTCCCACTCTACCTCTACCATGAGTAGTGGGTGCAGTTTTGGTCACCACGGTATAAAAAGGATATAAATCTACTGAAGAGTGTCCAGAGAAGGCCATAAGTTGGTGAAGCTGTATGAGCAGCTGAAGTCACTCGGTCTGGTTAGCCTAGAGAAGAGGAGACTGAGGGGAGACCTCATCACAATCTACAGCTTCCTCACAAGGGGAGGAGGCACAGGTGCTGATCTCTTCTCTCTGGTGACAAATGGCAAGACCTGAAGGAATGGCAGGAGGATGCGCCAAGGGAGGTTTAGGTTGGATATTAGGGAAAGGTTCTTCCCCCAGAGGTTGGTGGAGGACTGGAACAGCTCCTCAGGGAAGCCTGACAATATTTGGGTTTTTGGACAACACCCTAACACGGTGTTAACACTGGAGTTGTTCTATGCAGGGACAGGAGTTGGACTCAATGATCCTCATGGGTCCCTTCCAGCTCAGGACATTCTGTGATTACTATTGATCTTCACTGGCATTGTTGTAAACCCTAGCTCCACTCTTGTAAACAATGCACAAAGCTGGTGCTGTGCTACCCATTTAAATCAACGTGATGGAAGGGAGATGGCCCTAGGCTGACAGATCTGCTGCTGAGCTGGAGAGGAAGCCAACGTCGTAAATGTTATTGTGCTTCCATACCAGTATTCTTATTGTTTTGACTGCAAGTCTTTGGCAGGACTTGATGTCTGATCTAAATTTATCTGCATTTTGGACCGACCTGGGTCGAGCAGTCCAGATGAGTGGCATCATATATAAAAAAAAAGTCTCATCCGCTCCTACTTACCTCTAAGGAAACCTGGATGAAGTCACCTCATCTCAAAAGGCTGGACCTTCACCACAGCAGGTGCTGAAGTTACAGCTGTGATCTGAAAGTGTCAACTCACCTAATTAACTCCTAAAACTCAAAAGGAATGGCAAACACGTTGAACAGATGAGATGGGAAACAGCAAGGCTAGCAAGCAGTTTCTAAGCACTTTCCAGCTGGATTGGTTCGAAGGAAAAACCCAAGCTTGGAGCCAAGGCACAAATAAAAGGCCAGGAGCTCTCCAGAACAATGTGTAATCCAGGGTTGAAATGGAGCATCCCATCCCACCGCAGCACGTTTCACACTGACCTCAGAGTGTCTGTCTGGACTTGGAATGAGAGATGTTACTCTGTGTCCAAACCAGATAGCAGACCAAGGCCCTCCTTGGAGAGGCTGGTGGAGAAACCTCCAGATCCATCCTGCTTTGCACAGACTGAAGACAACACTGTGAGGGGTCAAAGCATGGTGGTGAGGTCCTGTGTTTCTGTCAAGGACATGTGAAAAAAGGACAAGAAAAGAGGGCAAAATGAGATTATTTTTATCTCCTGAGTGCAAAGGAAATCAATCTGTTTTTACAGAAGAAAGGCAACCTTACAACTTCTTTCTTGCTCGTAAAGACAAGGTGCCAGCTTTTGTTCATGAGTGCCATGCTCATTTACTAGTTTTTTCATGGTTTGACTGTGAGAGGTCCAAAAGAATCCCAAACCAATCTCAAAACACTTTTCCACTGCTTCTCATCCACGCACATGGTACTTTACAGCTTGGTTACCCTCTCCACGCTCAGGACCTGGAGGAAGCCCTTGCAGGCTCTCATGGAGCCCACTGCCTCTTGGCCAATGGACTTTCCAGAAGGATATCAGCACACGCTTCTTTACCGTGGCACAGAACCTGCACCCAAGCTGTCATGAAGCAAGAATTACAGAGAAACACTTTTAAGCAACTTCCTCTACGGGCAATTAAAAGATTTATTGTCTGATTTGAAAAGAAATAGTTTAAATGCTTAGGACAAAGTCCCTCAGGCTGCAACTGTTTGCCTTGGACGAGCTCTTTAATGGTTTCCACACATCAAAATGTTCAGGCTGCCATCAAATTCCATGCTCCTCCTGGCGTTCCTGACAAGGCAAGGACACCCACCTGCCCTGGGGCTGAGGAGAGGGAGATGTTAAGATTTCATCTCCCATCACCCAAGCCAGACTCTCCAGCCCCTGGTTTGCATCTCGCTGCTCTGTCCCTGGGCAGTAACCATCCTGAGACAGCACCAGGCATTAGGTCATTTCCTTCCCTCCTTCTCTCCAATGGGGTTTAATTAGCTTCGCCATTGTACTCCTTAATTTGACTGTACTCCTGGCTTCTAGTTTAAGCCCTCCTTTTTGTTGTTGTTACGAGCCCTTTAAGACACAGCTGTAAAGCTCTGCAGACCGTATATCATAACACTTCATAATCACACTTAGATTTTAGTAACGTGACAGAAAACAGCTCATTCCTAGTAACTCAGAGAGCCTAAAAGCAGCAAACCAGCACATGTTAATAAAGTCAGGAGGGAGGCACTTCGCTGGAGCAGCACTACTCCCCACCACTGTCCTCACTGATCCTCAGATGGACCTCAGAGGGATGAGGCTGAGCCCAAGGAACTTGAGGGACTGGGAGCAGCATCTCCCTCCCAGGTTCTTGCTGAGCTACATCAGGTCTGCGTGAAGGTGGATGCTTCCTACTATGCATCTTCTTGGCAGGGCTCTGTGGCTACGTGTTAGGATGAGGTGGCTCCCTAAGGCACCTTGGGAGAAGTCCTGCATTTCTATGAGGACATGTGAAGAAAGAATAAGACTAAAAAGGGAAAAATAGATTTTTTTCTATCTCATGAGTGCACAGGAAAACAAACTGGACATGTAAGGACAACAGACAGTCTGTCACTACAGAAAACTGAGTCAAAAACATCCTTTGGAGCATATATACACATGTGTAAGCACAACAACCCACCAAAAAATGTGCTGTCAATATCAGAACTTTCCACTAATTGAACAAGCAAATGCATTTTCTTAATTATTTTAACTTAGTCCACCCAGAAGGTGGGTTTCTGAGGCGCTGGAGTCCAGCAGGAGCACAATTCATCATGAAGAGGACAATGACAGCCAGACATTGTGCTCATTAGAAACCATCCAGGGAGTTGAAAAGCACTGCTACCCTTTTTCTGTGCTGATCAAGATCAGCATGGGATGGGGTCCCTCTCCCGTCACGTCTTTATACATCACCTTGTGCAGCNCTGATGAGGAACGGCGGAGAGAGCTGGGGGTGTTTATCCTGGAGGAGGCTGAGGGGAGACCTCATTGCTCTCTACAACTACCTGAAAGGAGGTTGTAGAGAGGAGGGTGCTGGACTCTTATCCCAAGTGATAGGGGACAGGACAAGAGGGAATGGCCTCAAGCTCTGCCAGGGGAGGTTTAGGCTGGAAATCAGGAAAAAAAATTTCACAGAAAGGGTCATTGGGCACTGTTAGAGGCTGCCGAGGGAGGTGGTTGAGTCACCTTCCCTGGAGGTGTTTAAGGGATGGGTAGATGAGGTCCTGAGGGACATGGTTTAATGTTTGATAGGAATGGTTGGACTCAATGATCCAGTGGGTTTCTTCCAACCTAGTTATTCTATGATTCAGTGATTCCCTGGTTTGCACGGCAAAGGGCACTGCAGTTCTACCTTCTTTCACTGTGCAACATGGACTGCAGCACAGTCCTTACATTTTCCCTCCTGGCTGCACATTTAAGGCTCTGATCCAACCCTTGGAGAAGCCTGCAGAGCACTCGCCATTGACTCAAGCACGTTTTGGATCAGATGCTGCAAGTCAAATTTGTCCCAGCCAGACACCAGTCACTAGGGTGCAGTTTTTGAAACTAAGCTTAAATATTGAAGCCTGGGCCAGGGTTTGGCTTCTTCAGTGAACTTTCAGAAAGCCTCTCCTCATTTTGTTTGGCTTCTTTAACGGTTCTG
This sequence comes from Piaya cayana, assembly GCA_013389865.1. Lineage (NCBI taxonomy): Eukaryota > Metazoa > Chordata > Aves > Cuculiformes > Coccyzidae > Piaya > Piaya cayana. The sequence continues at coordinate 427 of WAAB01004755.1, read as the reverse complement.
GAGCCGCCTGTGGGTTTGGTAATGGTTCAGGTTACTTGCTGATGGCCTGTTCTTCTACCTCTGCCTTTCAAGAAGAGTTCACTCCAGGATTTATAACAGGTTTTTGGTAGCACCCTCTGTACTTAAATCTGTAAAACCATTTCAGTTTAACCACCTGTTTTCACACGCTCATAATTTCACAAAGCTTCCACCTTTTGGGATAAAATTTTCCATGCTTCAGCTTTTGCCCAAGGCGCTACTTTTTTTTTCTTTCTTTAAATAAAATTAAAAAAAAAAAAAAAGCTTGATTCAAATCCATTCCACATTTCTGTTCTTCGCCCCAGGCAAGAAACTTGCCACATTCAAAAAAAAAAAATTCTAACCACACTTCTTGTTGTGGAGCATAAAGGAAAAACTGATGTATGGGAGCTGCCACAAACATTCTAGG